>JBAGKK010501606.1:0-14735 GCA_037177015.1 Euceroptres primus | reverse complement strand
AAACTAAGGATTACTCATTTGCACCAGCACCCTTTGTGACAAAACGCCGAGGCCAGTCCAGTTCGGCTCGACTATCAAATAAACAATTTTGTCACTTGGCCACACACACATACTGTTCTTAGAATATAGCGATTACTTTTTGTATATACATTAATTCTACGAATTAATCCAACAATAAACTAGTGTAAAATAACTTTTCATAAAGGTTTGATAAAATGTTATAGCCTAGTCGCCACTAAACACTTCGGTATGCACTGAGAGATCCCCGAAATAACTTTTTTTTTTAAAGTCCAAAAAAGTCTCCTGAGTACGAATATCTTGGGTATTTTTCAAAAAACGGGCAGATTTTGTATAAACAATTTTGTTATTTATGAAAAAAAAATTCTAAAATTATTTTCATGAATTTTGATCAAAAGTAAACCTTTTTTGTCTCTTATAACTTTTTTCGTAAGACGCACCGTTTTTAAAATACAGTACTGTAAGCAATTCATTTTTTTTTAAAATTGATATCTACAGGATTAGACATATCAAGGAAACTATTGCCCAAAAAATTTTGAATCTTATGTACGGACTGTTTTGAGATCAGAGCTTTTGGAAGGAAAAAGAATTATTCTGATTGAACGAAAATTCTATTCATAAATTGTTATTGAAAAATGGGTATTTTTAATTAATTCACATTAACTCCGTTCAATTACTGCTTTGTTTATAACAAATATTATAAATAATAATGCATATGAAATTTTAAACAATAAATAATGTTATTAATGTTGAGTATACCTTTTGCAACAGTATTATACAAAATTATAACACCCTTTAGTCCTAGAACATGATTCATTGAAAAATTAAAATTCTAGAGAATTTCCTCTTAAAAATAACCATTTTTCAAGAACAATTATTTATGAATAGAATTTTCGATTAATCAGAATAATTTTTTTTTTCTTCCAAGATCTCTGATCTCAAAACAATCTGGGCACAAGATTCAAATTTTTATAGCAGTTTCTTAGATATAGTCCTGTAAAGATGTCAATTTTGTTGAAAATAAATTGTTTATAGCACTGTAAATTAAAAACTGTGCATCTTACGAAAAAAGTGTAAGAGACAAAAAAGCTTTACTTTCACTCAAAATTCATGAAAATGATTTTAGAATTTTTTTTCATAAATAACAACATTTTTTTAAAAAATTGTTTAAACATAATCTGCCCTGTTTTTCGAAAAAATACCCAAGATATTCATAATCAGGGGACTTTTTTCGACCTTTAAAAAAAAGTTAAAAACAAGTTTCTTTTAATATAATATTATAAATGATCAAAATTGAGCGTCCGGATCGAATAACCTGCTGAGCGCTCGCAAACGCGTAAAAGTATTGTCCACACGTCTGAGTTTATAAAAATTTTAAAAATCAAAAATTTAATTTTTTAAAAATATAGTCTTGTAGAGAATAATGAGACGGAACTTTTATCTATTTGCTGTTTTTTCAAACGGTGATTATTTTTAATAATAAAAATTAAGAACTAAACAAATTTTACCTCCAAAATCAATAAGTTTTTAAAATGTAAATCATCTTAAGTTAGCCAATTGTTGTTGCAATTATTTGAAATTTGGTATAAACACGAAGAATAGTCCAATCATGACTTCAAAACAATAAAAAATCTGAAATTGGCCTATTGTTTAATACGTAATATTTAAATGCAAATTAAGGCCGGTCGGTAACCATGTTTTTTTAGTTTCGCCGACAAAAAGTGTCGAGGAAAGTTCATAGTTGAAAAAACTTCCAGTGAGGAATTTTTTCCTCGCTTTTCAAGGAAGATTGCTAGAAATTATCAGACCGATTCATAGAATAACGGAATTAGATGTTTTATAAGAAAACATGTGATGCCGCCAAAGATAGCTCCGTAAGCACTTGTCACTATCAGGTAGCGCACACGTCATTCGGCTTTCCATACTCGATTTTACAATGATTATTTAATGGTTATATGTTTAAAATAACGCCTCCGCACCACGAAATATCGAAGTAACGAACAGTAAGTAAGTATTTATATAGTTTCTTATTTAAATGCTTTTATTAACTATATAAATAACAGTTCGTTATTTCGATACTTCGTGATGAGGAGGCGTTATTTTAAACATGTAACCATTAAAAAATCATTGTAAAATCGAGTATGGAAAGCCGAATGACGTGTACACTACCTGATAGTGCTCAGTGCTCACGGAGCTATCGTTGACGTCATCACATGCTTTCTTATAAAATATCTAATTCCATTAATTTTCAATGAATCGGTCTGAAAATTTCCAGAAATCTTCCTTGAATAGTGAGGAACAAATGTCTCACTGGAAGTTCTTTCAACTATGAACTTCCTTCTAATACTTTTTGTCGGCGAAACTAAGAAAACATAGTTACCGACTGGCCTCAATTTGCATTTAAATATTATTAAACAATAGGCGAATTTCAGATTTTTTATTGTTTTCAAGGCATCATTGGACTATACTTCATATTTGTACCAAATTTCAAATAATTTCAAGAACAATTAGTCAACTTACGATGATTTATATTTTAAAAACTTATTGAATTTGGGGGTAAAATTTGCTTAGTTTTTAATTTTTATTATTAAAAACTAAGCAAAGCACCAAGTTCCGTCTCATTATTCTCTGCAAGACTATATTTTTAAAAAATTAAATTTTCGACTTTTAAAATTTTCATAAACTCAGACTCAACGTATAATATATGGTATCGGTTCTTGTCGGTTCTCGTTTGAATTTTAGGCCATTTTTTCCTGTTATTTTTCTCCGTGAGTGCGTGTAGCATCCTAATCTTAAAAACAGAGGCGCAGACTGTAATCGAATTTAGTACTTAACTGAAAGTAGGTTTCCAAAGATTCGTGGGGCACACGGTTCAAGTGGCATTCATATATTCGATCGCAAACTCTAAGACAAAATCAAAAAGTCATAAACCATCACATATGTGTGAGATATGTCTGTTACATCGTCATACCACGCACTTCCGAAACACAGCTGGACTACCATGATCATTTTCTCTCCTTCTCATTCTCTCGCTGTTAAATTTTCTCTATCATCTCTAACTTATCATCGGTTCCTTCTCTCATCGTAATAAAGAGCAAACTAGGTCAACGAATGGCCAATTCGTTTATCTCTTAGTTCATTCTTGCACGTCATGATAAAAAAAAGCAGGACAGTTGATTCCTATATGCCAGTTTAGTTGAATTATTACTCCCACTCTCACTAAGAAATTATTACTCTCACTTTATTAGTTGTGAGATAGTAGAATTGAATAAAATCATAGGTTATTTAGATTTTTGTATTCAATAAGAATCTTTCATTTTTCTCGTCACATTAACTGATATATACATACATGTATATCTTTATGTATTTAACAATGTCATATTTAATATTGTATTTGAATGATAATGTAGCCTACATTATTTTTTATCGTATTGAATATATTGTTTTTCCCACGTTGTTTTGTTCCCTCTCAGTATTAATAACTTAAATAAGAAATTAGCATTACGGTCAAGGCGCAGAAAAATCTGAACAGTCAGGTGTTAAATTCAGGTGCCTTTAAGTCTGGTTGTTTGTGATTAGGCTCATCTCTTCATGCTCCTCCTTCAGTCTGCTCTAATCCCGGCAAACTATTATTATCTCACAGTGGTACTCATTCCTTCGTGAATCTAATAGTAAATAAAAATTCATATACAATTTTTATTCTATAGAATATTGTCAGCATTGATTTGATGCATTTATTCATTTTTATCCGCATATTAGTCTATGCGTATATGAGGGCGTACAAAATATTAATATACATGAGATCTGCAGTTATTAAAAAAGGAAATGATTGTCAGGTACAATATATATTGTAAATCAAATATTATACCTGATGATCATTTCCTTCCTTGCTCCGCTGATTGCGAAAGTGATTTTAATTACTTGCCAAATGCTTCGGTCTAATTGTCGTATGAAACGATAGAAACTTGTTTATCTGAATTGGCTGGATGTTTGTAAGCAAAATTTGCGTGCAAGCGTTGTGTTTATACCTGCAATTATCACTGAATTAAAAGTCTCCCTCTCAGTTTCAATTTTCCATCAGATTATTCTTTCTTTCATTTCTCAATTTTTCTATATCGCGCGCAACCAAAATTGCGTGTCATTGATAGTCAACGACCTGAAATCTCTGATCATCTAAATAACATGTCACGAGTTCATTGTTAACATGCTATCTGCAAATCTAATTTCAAGGTGCTTGGACAAACGTAAAATATCCCAAAGGTATTCTTGTAAAAGAATAAAGTGAAAAAGGAGAGAAATATGTGTATTATTGTATCATTTTATTAATAATAAAATATAATGCTTCGAAATTTTGAATGTATATGTTCAAAATTTACTTGTTCAGAAAATAATGCATTCTCAATATTCAATTTTTGTTAAAATACACAAAAAATTATGCACCTCCCATCCATTTTTGTTTTCAATCTACGAAATAAAACAATGGGATTTATTTTGCTGTTATGAATAGCTTTTTGCAGGCACAATAATTTATGCTAAAAGAATGAGTCATCAAGACCTCACGAAGAGAATAAATAATGACCTGATAACAAACTTCGTTTGCTGTTTTAAAACACATTTTAAAGGCAAATATGCAGTTAAAACGATTGAAATGTTATTTACAAATCCAGATAATTTTTACACTAAAATCATCTGTTTTTATTTTATTCAATCATTTAAATCATTTAAAAAAAGCATTTTTAACTTGAAACATTTTCAGGACTTTTTAAAAGTCGATTTGAATGCGCTTTTGGCAGACTACAATTAGCCTAGATTCTCTTGAATGTGTTAACAAGTTTCTTCATCCGGAACTGTCTTCCTGTTGAGCATTTTTCATTGGAAAGAAAAGTTCCAGGTGAATTCGTCACAATCAGCGTAGCCAATCTTGCATAATCGCCGGTTGATTATAATGCCTAATTAGGCAAAAAGTTCACACGCTTTATTTACAGTACATAGTCAATAATTAACCTCCGTAACATTAAGTTAGGATTCGTTATTTTTTTGTCCGTTGCAAAGACAATATAATTTTATGTTGTGCATTGGCCTGACTTATTTTACAACAGCAATTAAAATTAACATCTACCGGATAATTATATCCAACGATTTTCGGAGTGTTATTTAATGCTAGACTTTTTTTAATTCTGAAAAATAGTGTGAATTTACTGAACAATTATGTGCGTAAAAACTGAGATTTAATAATTTATGTTTAACTTGAATGAGTATGATTAATTGCTTGGAATACACTTCTCAGTGGTAATTAATGACCAAGGTTAATGACAAACTTGATAATGTTTATGATACCCACGTTAATATAATATACATTAGACGAAAATTGAGTACTATGCAGTGTATGCTTTTTGATAAGGAAATCATGACTTGCATTTTTTCAATTCACTAACGATGTTCACAACGTTTACAAAAAAAAAAAAAACGTAAGAAAACAAATTTTTTTAACGCACAAGACCTAAAATATTGCAATTGCTGATAATAATAATAATAATAATAACAAAATAATAAAAAATAATAATAAAATAAAAAACTAAAGAAAAATACCCTAACCCTAACATAAAAAAGTTTCATTCTCCTAGCACAACAGGATCACCCCGTTTTTCAACCCCTAAAACTTCAAAAATTCACAAAAAATACCGTAACCTCAAGACCCAAAATTTTATTGCTGATAATGATTTTATTTCATGTCCCAAGGCAAACAAAAAAGTTTCATTTCTCTAGCACAAAAGAATCACCTCCCAAATCAACCCCTAAGACTTAAAAAAATCACGAAAAATAGCCTAACCTCGAGGTCTAAAATTTTATTGCTGATAATAGTTCCATTTGATGTTCGTCCCAGGTGGAAAAATTATGCATAATCTATGCATATTGAACTATGGGTAGTCACTATGCAAAAAATTATGCATAAATTATGCATAAAATATTGCAAACAAATGTCAACTAGTTTTCAACTGTTTCCAACATTTTGATACCTTCAGATTTATTGAATATGCATAATTTATGTATAATTTTTGGCATAGTGATTACCCATAGTTTATTATGCAAAGATTATACATAATTTTTCTACCTGGGGAAGACAAACAAAAAAGTTTCATCCCTCTAGCACAAAAGGATTACTCCAACCCTCACATCAATCCGTAAGATTTAAAAAAGTCACGAAAAATACGCTTACTTGTAAAATTTTATTGCTGATAATGTCTCTATTTCATGTCCAAAGATACAAAAAAAAGTTTCATTCCCCTAGCACAAAAAGATCACCCCAGATTAAAAAATCATGAAAAATACGCTAACTTTGAGACATAAAATTTTATTCCTGATTATAGTTCCATTTCATGTCCGAAGATACATAAAAAAATTTCATCCCCCTTGCTCAACAGGATCACTTGGCTTTTCATCCCCTAAACCTTCAAAAAATCACAAAAAATACTCTAACCTCGGGACTTAAAATTTTATTGCTGATAGTGGTTTCATTTTACGTCGGAAAATACACAAAAAAGTTTCATCTCCGTAGCACAATAGGGTTGCCCCGTTTTTCAACCCCTAAAACTTCAAAAATTTACGAAAAATTCGTAAATATCTTAACTAGAGGGATAAATATTTTTGAGGGGACTTTTGTCGTTAAGAGCTAGTAATCGATAAAATTTTTAGTTTCGAAATTAGGATATTTTTCGCAAATTGTTTTAAAAATATTAAGTTTTTTGGGTTGAAAAACGGGGTGGTCCTGTTGTGCTAGGAGGACGAATCTTTTTTGTGCGTCTTTGGACATCAAATGGAATCATTATTAGCAATAAAATTTTAGGTCTCGAGGTCAGGGTATTTTGCTTGAATTTTTTGTTTTATGTGTTGATCTGGGGTGTGATCCTGTTCTACTAGGGGGATGAAACTTTTTGGGGTATCTTTGGTCATTAAATGGAACGATTTTCTACAATAAAAATTTAGGTCTCGAGGTTAGGGTATTTTTTGTGAATTTTTTAAGTCTATTGGGTTGATTTTGGGTGTGAACCTTTTATGCTAGGGGATGAAACTTTTTTGGGTATCTTCGGATATCAAGTAGAACTATTATCAGCAATAATATTTTAGGTCTCTTGCATTAAAAAAAAAAAATTTTTTTGCTTTTTTTGTAAACGTTGCGAACTTTAGTGAACTCATTTTTTCAGTTATAGAGACTTATAAAAGTCTAAACTAATTAATCCTTGAGACTTTATTATGTATGGTGTAACCTAGTATTGTATGTTGACTATTAATAATTTTCGGAAAAAATTTAATACTATTATAGTATATCCTTGGTACAACTTTGATTGATGAATGCTATTACTTCCCCACGTGGAAAAATTCTACGGAAAGCATTCTACGGAAACTCCATGTGGAAATTCTACAAAAATTTCTATATCGAAATTGAAACTAGAAAGATACCGAAATTTTTCGTAGAATGTTCATATGGAATTTCCATGTGAAATTTCCATGAAGGCTTTCGTTCTTTCCGTCTCTGTTTCGAAGCATTTAATCCTTTTTATCGAGTTCTTATTAACTATTCTAGTATTCTCCCGACTGTCTTTATAATTAGAATAATTTACAATTGTACTTGTTTGCTGAGTCGTGTGTCAGCGCACATGTATCGCCGCAGATATCACGTGTCAAACTCGTGGAGACTGCGAGAGGACCTCCTCTCTCTTGACCTTGCTTGCAATTGCTATTTCCCACTTTCCTTATGAGATATATTTTTTGTTTTCCCCAGTGTATGTACATTGTAAGTATAGGCACACCTTAAAAGATAAAAACTGTCAAGTTTCTCGTTTTAGTACTGAAAAAGTTGTGTTTTATAGTTCTATAATATTTCATTAAAGTATTGTTTCTAGTCCAGTAATTTACAAGCATCGAATTCACAAAATACCTCACAAAGTACAAGAGGTATTGATTGTGGTACTATTCACTGTTCATCGTCCTTGATTGAACGTGCCTCTAATCATAATTTTACTCCTCGTAGAACTGGCATGACGAATCTTTCCACGAATTTTGCATGTGATTCAAGCGAAGTTGAGAGGAAATTCTTAGAATCGAGCGAGGCAGAACAAATCGAATACAGAAAGATGATATCACCGATCCGCTTTTGTTTTTTGTTATTTCAACAGAGTAAAATAAATATATACTTCCATGCGTCTTTTTGAAAAATTTATGCAATACTTAGAGAAATAATTTGATTAAATTCAATATATTATTTTAAGTCGGCTTTTGTTTTGCTTGTAAACTATGCAATTTTCTCCGCAGGATTTTCGGACAAGCAGTAGTGCCAAAAACGCGTAGAGATCGGCACATGAGTGCGAGTTCGATTCGAAAAACACTTTATTTCTGGCTATGTCGAAACATTGCGTTGGTGCACCGCATGCCGTGCAATGCTAAAAATAATTGAGTTCACCCCTTCATCTCACCGATGTAACTGCAACTCGAAAATAACCAAGGGAACACCTGGCACTGTGGTATGTTCCCTTGTTTAACGTGTCTGTTAATCTGTTTTAGTGTTTTCTTCGTTCAACAACTCAACAACCACAGTTCGAAAACAGTGTTGCAATATAAATTGCCTTTGCACCTCAACCAAAAATTCTTCTGCCTTTGGGATTAATGACAATTTTTGAGTAGCTGATGAAATTTTATTTGGCTAGAAGTTATAGAATTTAAGATTAGAAGTTGAAAATTTTAGAAATTCGAAATTAGTACAACGCGGAAAAGTAGCACACTAGGATCCTAAAAAAACCATAATTTTCGCTAAATTATGCTAAATAGTGCTCGCTAAAGTTTAACAAATTTCTTGTGTGCAGTTTCGAATTTTTGTTTGGTTTCCATTTTTTTTATGTTCCTGTGGGTCAGAAAGGTCTTCCTAATTTTTACAGACTTTATTAAATTATTGCAAAGGAGATACTTACTGTTTAATACGCCCCTGTAATTTAAGACATTCTAACACCTGTGGAAATAGTAGGAGAATTTTTTCGGGTTTGTGAGAACTTTCTAATGACAAAAATGTTCTAGAAAGAAAATCAAGATATTTGAAGAATTGAAATTGGAAACATAGCAAATTTTTAAAATGTAGAATCTTCTATTTAAAGCAATTTTTTATTCTAAGTTTAGATATGATTTTGAACATGTGCAGGTTTTCTAATGATATAAATAGATTAGAAAAAAAATCAACGCATCCGGGGAATCAAAATTGGCAACACTGAAAATTTTTAGAATATTTTTAAAAAAGTTTAGAATATTTTTTAAAAAGTTTAGAATATTATTAAAATTTGCAGTATTGCCAATTTTGATTCCTCGGATGTGTTGATTTTTTTAAATCGTATTTATGTCATTAGAAAGCCTACTAGAAAGTTCTCCTAAACCGGAGAAAATTCTCCTGTTATTTCCATAAGTTTAAGAATGTTTTTTAAATTACAGGGGTGTATTAAACAGTAATTATCTCCGTTGAAATAATTTACTAAAGTCCGTAAAAAATTGGAAAGACTTTTCTTTAGCATAAAATGCATTTTTATTCAAGAAGGTTAGGGTGTCCAGCCGGAACCCGATTTTTTGATTTTTCAAAACGCTAAAGTGAAATGAGTCAGGTGTGGATAAAGCATTAACTTCTGTAAAAAATGCTCAAAATATGCCACTTTTGCAACAAGTCCATTTTTTATTCTGGAACACTTTTTTCTTATCAATAGAAATCTGGGTACACTTTTATCAATTCTTGTACATTTTGTCAAATTCTCTTCATTTATGTTTAGAGTAAACAAAAAATTATGCAAAATTCAAGTTAGTAATTTAATTTGAGGATAAAAATGATTAACAATATTGAATTTTACGTATATGTTTATGTAAAAAAATCCGCCCAACGTGGGGCTCGAACCCACGACCCTGAGATTAAGAGTCTCATGCTCTACCGACTGAGCTAGCCGGGCTTGATATTCGTATGCTCTAAATGAGAGAATTTGACAGGTGTTCAAAATTTTCTAATTCTAAAATCTAAAAATACGTGGTGTTGAAAAACGAGGTCAATAACTTTACGAACTCATAATGTCTAGAATTTGACAACGAGGTCGTGAGCTTTTTTTGTGCCCCCAGCGAATAAGACAAAACATGATGTTTAACACAGAATTAGTAAATCGCTTCGAACTCGGATTATTTCAAAAGATTTTCAAATATAAATTCTTAACATTGACAAAAATACCAATTTCACAGAATTGAGCATATAAAAATAATTCTTTGGCACATTTTCAAATTATGCCAATATTGTTTCAATATTTCTGACATGTCAGAAACTTCCTTTGCATCAAAATGTTTTCGAGTTATTACTTTTAAATATTGAGACTCAATTTTTATCGCTAGTTCTTAACAAATTAAAATTATTTCATTTTGAGGAATTTATGCAATCATAAAAAATTTACGTTCAAATGATTATACATCTTTTTAGTTATTACTTCTATTGACAAAGTTTGTCCAGAATTTTTTATACATTAAAATGTAAAATAATAAGTAATTGCCGAGATAAAAAATAGCTGGGTTTCTGTGTTCAATGTTAAGATATAGAACTCATTAATTCAATTATCACCAGAGTTGGAGTGTAATGATCCGTGACTTCAAAGCGCGTGCGATCGATATGTTTCTCTAGATATTGCTCTTTTTCAATTTGGAGTTCAAGGCCGATTTATATCGGATTATAGTCGTAAGAATCTGACAGAAAGTGAACTTTTTATTTCGGTAATGTATAAATATTTAACAACGTTAATATTGAATTTAATTATGACTTGTGGATATGAAAAAAAAACATTGACAGTGAGACAGCTAGTTTTTTATCTGAAGGTGAGACGTATATAAAAATCGAAAGATTAAAAAACATTTTTAGAATGTATCTTTTTTTGTCAATTTTTTCGATCCAGATAAATGAGTGGTAGTGGACGCTTCTAAAGTGTATTTGCGATCTTCGACATTGGCAAAACTCCAGAATCCAAGATTCTTAGATGCTGCCTACAATCTGCCTACTCGCAGGTTCATAGGTCAATGATCGCACAATAATTACAGGGATTTGTAGGTTAATCATCCGAAGCAGTGTACTTACACTTTCAACACAATAAGATCACGCAAGCAATTGCACGTGTATAAGGTACATAATAAAGCTTTCCTGCATTAAAGTTAATTATACAAAAGTGGAAAAAATGGTTTAATTCTAAAATTGTGTACATATGTTACGAAATCATTATTAAAGAAACTTATTTTGCATGCGTGAATTAAAATTAGTAATCTGAGAAGAATTGATATTAAGAATTATAATCTGAATGTTTAACTGTGGGACGATGCTCTGGAATTTTAGATATTATCTATGGATATTAATAGATAATCCATAGATATTACCTACGGATATTAAGATTTAATATCTGGATACGAGACTTAATATGCTGGATAATACTGGATAATATCTAGATATTAAACCTTAATATCTAGATGTTAAGCCTTAATATCTAGATGTTAAGCCTTAATATCTACATCGTCAAACATACAGATTATAATTCTTAATATCCATCTTTTTCAGTGTAGAGAGTTTCTTATCAGTTTACCACTTTGGAAAAATTAAAAGAAAGTTGAGAGAAAAATATTACACCACGCAAAATATGACATTGATGATACATATTTGAACTTCCGGAATGAAATTGATCAATTGGGCGTTTTTTTACGATAAAATGCAAATACGTCAATGTTCTTTTATTGGCACGAGCACTGACATCACACGTCTCGTCACAATTATTGTCATTATCACTTCGACCTTGTGCGAAGAGTATCGAGTAAAAGCGAAAACATATTGCTCGTGAGGATGTACTCCAGGTCCAGAGGAATGCCAAATCTCAACAAATAAAAAAAAAAGCATTCAAATACATGACACATTGACAATAATCTCTATCAAAATGTTTCGGTTCGCAGTAAACAAATTTCACATTCGCGATAAATTGTTAATTGCACAACGTTATGGTTTATGTTCTCATTATCAAAGTTCAGAGTCACATATACTGTATTTTAATTTTCATATTATAGATCATCTGGTGCACATTGCAGAAACACAAACACAGAAAAAAATAATTCCGCCAAATATTTTTTTTAGTGAAAAAACATATACGATTTATTATATAATAAAATCAATAACTTAATTTTAAAATAAATCTACGATTATAAAAATATTTTAGTTTTAACCCAGCTCTAATATATTCTTTGTTCCTGATTTCAATTTTAACGTTCTAATAAAGGGGTCTTGACACATTGGAAATTTTTGGCGAGAATCCAGATATTTCTGGACCAGGGATTCCCTGACAGGGATCTGGTATGTTTGAAGATACAATGCTTTGTTCATGCCCTCAACTCTCAGAGAACTTCTCTTAAATGGTTTAATAATTTCCTTCATTATAAAACGTTTTTTGTTTTTGAATAAAAGCATATTTAATGAATTGTAATTTTATATGGTATTACATGTAGTATTTGAGTTAAGATTATAATTTTTGTACGGCCCATAGAAATTCTTTACAAATTTTTCTTTTTAGATGAAAAAAACTCGAAGCTTGTCTTTGTTATAAATGTAAAATCTTCATTTACATTATATTTACATATCGTCCTCTCTTCTCGTCGAATGAGATCTATTTTCAGAGCAACAAAGTCCGCCGTGCAATTTTTTATTATCATTTTCTCTGAATCTCCCACCTTTTTTCCATTTTTATCAAATGAGATAAGTTCGCGCATCATTCAAGTCCAACGGGTACATCAGCCGGACCACATACATCTGATTTGCGAGAAATATACTACACACTTGTGTGCATTATTCATGCATTATTGCATATTATGCAGAATGAACCGATTAAAAAAGAAAATTGCATGGAACTGAAATAACGATGATTAAACTGATATTTAGTATTGAATTAAAAGGCGAGATTGTCGACAATATTTGACCCTTATCTTAAGGATGTTCACCCCTTATCGCATATAAAATTTAATAATCTTTAAAATAGTTTGTAAAGTCCAAGAAAATAACCACATTGCTAAATATAACAAATCTTCAAAGAGAAATCTAATTACAATTTAGAAAAAATTAGTTGAATCTGTAATTGTTTATTTAACATTAGTTATTTGAGATTTTATATATTTTCTTTCGCTTTAGAAAAAAATCGTAATTTTGATTCAATCTTCATCATTGATAGCTGATTTTATTCTTTAAACTATTATCTAAAATTATATTTGGATGGTTTTTTGTTAAAACATAGTTAAATTGTCATAAAAAAAAATTGTTAATTAACTAAAATTTTATGTAACTATCTATTTACCTAGCAAGTTTATTTTTAATAAAATTCATCCAAATAATAGAATTGCAGATTGAATCAGAATTACGATTTTTTTCTAAGGCTAAAGAAAATCTCAAATAACTAATATTAAATAAATAATTTTAGATTTAACTATTTTTTTCTATGTTGAACATACATTTCTCTTTTAAAATTTGTTATATATAACAATATGGTATGCTTCCTCGACTTTATAAACCTATTTTATAAATTTGAGGTTCGGTAAGGAGTGAACATTCTTAAATGCTTTTAAAGACATGATGAAATGTATCGGCTTCAAGGTTGTTTATATAACATTGAATTTTTTTAAAGATAGATATTAGTCATTTATTAAAATTATTATATTTGCACTAGTAGGGTTAATTAATTATTTTACAAGGAATAATTAAAAATATTTTCCCGTAATTGCAACAACAACAACAAAAATGAAGTATAACAAACTGCCACAATGACAACATTTGGTCATGAATTATTTATGAGCTTGAAGACACTGATTAACGACAGTTTCAATGAATAATAAGATAGTTAACAGGCTGGAAATAGTGTCTGAGTCAAGGCGTCCTATTAAAATCGAAATTACATCGCCCGGATAGCTCAGTCGGTAGAGCATCAGACTTTTAATCTGAGGGTCCAGGGTTCAAGTCCCTGTTCGGGCGTCTTTTTTATATAAATTTTTCTCTAGAAATCACTATGATGTTTTCATAAAGGTTGAAAAAGTATTTTATTTTTTATGTTTAGATTTCTACAGTCGATTTATTTTTTTCTCTTGAAATATAATTTTGTCTGTCGATTTGGAACTAAAATTTGAAAATTCGAGTATCTAGAAGCTTTCTTAGCTCATATTTGAAACCAATATGACGCTATAGGTTATAGGACTATTCTCTTTAGAAGAATAATTTTTCTTTGTCGATCATGCGCCAGGCTCAATAGAATATTTTCGAGGGGATCCTCTTGCATATTTACTACTATAAAATGGAATATATTGGCATACGGCTTCCCAATCAGAAATCCAAAGGGCCGTGATCACTCCTGTCGTCCCATAAATTGCCATTGTCGTTTTTCTGTGAAAAAATGAACAAAGAGGGCTTTCTATAATAACATATATTATAAATATCTAAACACTGAAAAAAAGGTTTGTTGGGCCAACTATTTTAGTGGTTGGGCATACCTTAGTATCTACAAACTTTTATTATTTGATGTAACTATTACAATTGTTGTTGCAACAAACTGAATAGCTACGCCAACTAATAAAATGGTTACATCAACTAATAAAAGTTTGTAGATACTAAAGTAGTCTGTCCAACTATTTATTTTTTTCATTGAATATCA
>JBAGKK010501595.1:0-14737 GCA_037177015.1 Euceroptres primus | reverse complement strand
ATGCTATCTCTCTCTTCAGCTTATGACGGTTCGGCAGCCCTGCGGGCTGCCTCTAGTAGTATATGCTCGAAGCATACTACTAACATACTCTCCGAGAGACCTGTATCATTTCAATACTTCCCCCGCAATCTTGAAATGGTACAGATCCAACTGTAATATTTTTATAATACAAATTTATAAATTTTTCAATAAAAGTGCATATAAATCATGGCTTCTGCTGCTAAAAAATGTCCCAAAAAACTTATAGAAATTCTATTTTTGTTTTAATTAATCCTTTTCATTCCATTTTTTAGTTCAAGTTTAAACCGAAATTGAAAATTGGCGCCTGCGAAAGTAGCGCTTCTAGTGGATTAACTTCGAAAAATAAGTACTGTCGCACCTCCACATTTCATATCGGATCTCCTTTTTCTTCTCACAGTGGTCCTGTAGGAAGGAAAAAGAGATCCGATATGAAAATGGTGGAGGTTCGAATGTACCTTTGCCAATATTTTGCCATCAGGTATAACCAACCTAATTGGAAAAAACTAAGTATTGTAGATGCAGAAATTATGCTGTTTTCAAATGAAGCTAAGACAGAATCGACAAAATAACAAATAATTTTAATTATTGGGTTAATCCAACAAGATAAACCGATAAAAATGGATTTGATCATGTCTTCTTTACTTTTCTCCATTGGCTGCACTGTTAAAAAATGACAGGGCACGCAGGTAGAAGACAACGACGAGAATAAAACCAAAATGGCGGCGACGGTGGAAAAACGGAGTTCGGGTGAAGTTTTGGTTGAAATGAACGAGGAAAAAGAAGCCCTGTAAGTTAGGAGTGCATAATAAAATACCTGAATTTCCTTATTGCTTCTTATTTACTCTACTCTATTTTGAGATCGATGTTCATTATTGACTTCACGTATAAAATAACCTATATTACAGCCTATTTGCGGCGGTAATTTCTAATAGACAATGAATTTCAAATGTTAAATATTATAAATAATTTGACATTATCATTACAGGATGGGCCGTGTCACTTATAATTGGGTAGACATTTCCCAGGAATTCTTCGAAGCTATCAAAGGTGATGTGGGGTTATATTAGCACTTTTCTTTTTAGAATAATTTGTATTCATGTATTCTTTTTGTTTCCATTTATGTTACTTTTTTTCTTTCATACACGCTTTTCATTGTCCTTAGAATGTTGCTTAATAGCATTAAGTTCATTTGTTTTTCTTGTTAATTGCGTGTTTTCTTGAAAGACTTTTGGACTTTCAAATGCTTCGAACTCGTAAACAAATTTTGGTAAAAATACATACAGTTTTTAAATGGATTTGGATTTACTTTTGCTCAATAGGTTTGGAATTGGGTGAACTGTTACACGATGAATTATTTGGTCTCTTTGAAGCCATGTCAGCTATAGAGATGATGGATCCAAAAATGGATGCTGGGATGCTTTGTAATAGGGGCAACAACAAGCCTTATACATTTAATCAAGCTGTAGATTCTGGAGCCATCAAATTGGATAATTTAGAAGTTTCAGATGTGATAGCAATAATTGATTCGACATATGCTTGCATAGTTTCGTGGTTGGAAGGCCACAGTTTAGCTCAAACCGTCTTTACCAACTTGTACTTGCATCAACCTAGCCAAATTGGAGATAAGCCATTGAAAACATTCTGTTATGCAGTCTACAAAATTATTGAAATCATTAAAGATTGCATCACTAGAGCACTAGTCTTCGAAGAAGAGGATTTTCAAAGTTTTATGTACGAATATAGACTGCAACAGGAAATTACGGAACAGAAGACAGTGGCTATGCTGAGAGAAGTGGAGGAAGAGTTGCACAGGAAAAGTCGTATAAAACCTACCAGTGAAGAAAAGGAGAAAGAGGTATGGTTCTTTTCTAATTTAATTATATAATTACAATGATTTTAATTTTAAGGTTTCTGTTAAAAAAGTATAATTCGTTTCTGAAACATAGTTTAAATTTTTATGAAATAGTACAACGATGGATTGGCTCTTTATGCGAGGATGAGATTCACAAAGATGTTTTACCAGACGTTATCCTTATTGGGGAAGAAGGAACAACTTCATCTAAACTCGACTGATTGTCAGAGGCTTCTTTCAAATTGTACAGATATGATTCAAGTCATGATACGAACTGTGAACCGTGGTTCCAAGGCTGATGAAATAAGTTTGTTACTAATAATATGTTTTATTATTGAAATAGATAATCGTAAATGTCTAACTGTATTTGTTGATTTCAGCTAATCATCCAAACATTATGGGTTTCGATCCCATGGTAAACCAAAGATTACTGCCTCCCACATTTCCAAGATACACCAAAATAAAGCCAAGAGTCGAAGCCTTAGAATACTTGGATGAGTTGTTAAATCGATTTAAGACAGTTATAAAAATTACTAGTTATACAAGCTTCCATGCCGCTTTAGTAAGTTAAATTTTCCTATCAAAAAATTTAAAATGTCATTTTTTCGAACTTGATTAATTATCTTTTTACAGGACTTCTTTCTAGAATTTTCACGCCACAGTCCCTGCATATTGTCGAGGTCGATGCTCCAAATAGTTTACTTTCCATCAACTAACCGCGTATTCGGTATACAAAGCTTCAATGATGTTCTGAGAGATGCAGCGAAAAATTTTATCGCACCTCCGGCTTTAATGCTAAAAAGCACATTGCTGCAAAATCACCAAGCGAGGGAGTGTCTTGATAGTTTCTTAAATCACTGTGCCAATTTGTTTGGAACTTTGCTACAGCTAAGTGGACACAACAGAGCAAGACAGAGAGATAAACTGGCACATTTACTCGAGGATTTCGCTACGCTTCAGGACGAGGTTTGGCAGCACGATGTTTACGACATAACTTTGTTTTTTTACACTTATTGTCATTAACCAGGATGTCTAGCGTCCTGGAAATCCTTGAAAACCTGAAAAAGTCCTTGAATTTCACTCATAGTTCTGGAATTTTTATCACTCTAAATTTGAATAAGTAGTTTTCTTTAAATGACAGGCTTGCTACATCAGGTCAGAAAATTCTGGAAAGTCAGGGAATTAAAAAATGGCCAAGAAAAATCAGGGAAAGTCAGTGAAAACTTCCAAAGAGTCAAGGAGTTTTTTTGTTTCAACAAATTATAATTATATCCCAATAGTTATAATTATAATTTAACAATTGTTATATGCAAACTCTTAAAAAAACCCAAGAATTCACCGACCAAATTTGGACAAACACCGTGAAATGTTTCTTTATAAAACCAAAAAGGGGGGCAAGAAAAAGAACCCACAAAAATAAAAAAGAGGAAAGAAAAATGAGAAGGCAACCAACCAAATCCCCCTTAAGGGGATTTTATCATTTGAATGAGTAGTTTTCTTCAAATGACAGGCTTGCTACATCAGGTCAGAAAATTCTGGAAAATCAGGGAATTCTGAAAAGTCAGGGAATTAAAAAATGGTCAGGAAAAATTAGGGAAAGTCAGGGAAAACTTCCAAAGAGCCAAGGAGTTTTTTTATTTAACAAATTATAATTATATCTATTTATAATTTAACAATTGTTATAATTATATAATTATAATATTACAAAATCAGGGATCACAGTCAGTCCCCTATTCCCCCTTTTCCCTCTTTTTTTCCCCTTTTATTCTCCAAATCTCCTAAAATCACTTTTTTTATAGTTTTATTTCTTTTTCTCCCTTTTTTCCTTTTTTATATTGAAATTTCCGAATAATTTTCGAAGAATTAGGAGAAATAGAAATCTTTTACATTCAAAAACTCTTTTATTGTTTTCTTAAATATCCCATAATTTCCAAATTTTCAAAATCTACGAAGTCTCCTAAAATCTCTTTCGGTCCTCCAAAATCTTTAAAATTTATTTAAAATCCTTGAAAATTCTCCAAAATATTTGAGACTGTTCTATAATCTTCTGGGTTCTCCTACAATAATCTTATAAAATAATATCCCAAAATTTTTCAATATTTTACAACATATACTAGACTCTTACAGAATCTTCTAAAATTTTCTGAATACTTTCGTAACCTTCTAAAATTTTCTACAGAATCTTTTAGAATCCTCCAATGTCAACAAAAGATTACCGAAATTCTTTCAAACTTTTTAGAATCTTTAAAACTTATCTGAAATCTGTAAAAATTCTCCAAAATATTCTAGACTGTTTTAAAATCTACAATCATTCAGATTCTTCAGGACTCTTCCATAATCTTTTAGAACCTTCTGGATTCTAAATAAATAATTTTATTTATCTATGATAATCTTATACAATCTTAAAGAATTCTTAATGCAATCTTAAAGAGTTCTAAAAAATTCTTTAATATTCTACAAAATATACTAGTATGTTCCAGAATCTTCTAAAATCTTCTGAACTCCTCCATGATCTTCTCAAATCTTCCAGAATCGTCAAGAATATTCTGAAATGTACCTGGAGTTTTGAACGTTCAAATGTCCGAACTTTTTTTCTTAGCTCTTTATCTTGAAATAAATAAATCTAGAAAATAAAGAGAAATATCATGAGCTTCTTTATCATTACATTAGTTTCTATATTAATAAATCAATATTTTAGATCAAATTTGAGTTTTAAACGAAATCAAATAAAGATTTCGTGCATTTGAACTTTCAGAACTTCAAGCACATTATTCTGAAGTTTTCTAGAATTTCCAGAATTCTGCAGAATCCTTTAGAATCCTTTAGAACCCTCTCAAAAGGCAATCTTGAAGAATCTTCTAGACTGTTTTCAGAATCTTCCTAAAATTCTGTAGAGTTTTTGAGTCTTCGAAAAAAAAGTCTAGAAGAGACTAGAAGATTTTAGAACCTTATGTAAGATTTTGGAAGTATCAGGAAGTCTCTGGGAGATTCTAAAACACTCAAAAATATAGATTGTAGAGAATTTTTTGTAATTTTAAAAGATGAAATGAATCTGCAAGTTTATGAAAAACTAAAAATATTCTAGATTTTAAAAATTGGTTGAAAAGTCCAAAATTCGTGAAGGATTTTAGAAAATTATAGAGCATTCGAAAGATTCTGAAAGTTTAGAAATTTGAGGAGTGTTTTATTAGATTCTGGACAGGAATCTAAGATTTTTGAGGATTTTTTAAGATTCTGGAGAATTGCAGCTTCCTTGGTATTTTTAAAAGAAAAAAACTATCTGCTTTTTTTTTTAAATCCCCTATTTTCCCTAAAATTGAAACTGCTGAACCACTGTGATCCTTGTATTATATAATTATAATTTTAATTATAACGGCAGATAACGGTAAGGGAAAATGAAAAACTGGTCAGGGAAAGTCAGGGAATTTTGAAATTGGAATTTCTGTAGCAACCCGGAATGAAATCAGAAGTCGTTTATCAATTGCTTCAGAAAGAGTTTTGTAGAAAAATACATATTCACTTAGTTTACTAGTAAATTCATTTATTTAGTTTACTAAATGAATTTGTAGTTTTTTACTGACTAAGCTTGTCAATAAATTCATTTAGTTAGGTTACTAAATAAATTTGTAATTTTTTATTGAAAATAGTAATTTTTTATTAAAGATTAGTAGAAATGCTTACTAAAGCGATTGATAAACGACTTATTAGTAGAAATTATTAGCAGAAAACTACTAATTCTTCTTAGAGAGTATTTCCTTAAAAAATAGTTTTTTGAGCTTATATACATAAATACAGTTAGCTAAACTGAAGAATGTCATAAATCGTAATTATTCATGTTGTTCATTTATTTGTATAAATTATGTCTATCGTACAGGTTCAAGAAAAAAAGATTTTTTTCCATGAAAGTTCATGGTAATAATTAAAAAATGATACCTGGAAAAATTTAAATTTTACCGGGAAAACCTGAAAAGGTCCTGAAATTTCTTTAAGGAGAAACGCTAGACACCCTGCATTAACGAAAACTACTTTTTCAGGCTGAAAGAGTTGACGGGTACATGCACACATTATCTTTGAAAAGTGATACGCCAAGACCACATTTGGCTTATTTTGGTACCTGGATTTTGTATCATACGTTACGTGTTATGGTCATGTACTTGCTAAGTGGCTTTGAACTGGAGCTTTACTCTGTCCACGAATATCACTACATATTCTGGTACCTGTATGAATTTTTGTACGGCTGGCTAGTCTCTGCAATTACGAGAGCAGATTCGTTTTTAATGGAACAGGATATTCACAATGATGCTCACAAAGGCAGAGGAGGCAAAAAAAGCGCAAAGAGCAAAAAGAAGAAAGTGACCCCTAGACCTTACAATTTAGAAATTTTAATGTACCAGGCAATGCAAAACATCTGTGGCGGATACTATAAGGTAATTTTTGTCTCTTTATTACGCGGAAGATATAAAGGGTGACCGCTGGCCTGGGAAATGACTGAAATTGTTTTTTTTTTATATTAAAGGCATTAGTTGGTTTTCGAATGGATGGAAAGATTCCTCTCCCTGAGATGCAGTTTGATTCGGAAAGAGTGAGGTATGAGCACAGATTGTTGCCATTCTCGTCGCTTCTCACACCACCGCCGGTTCATTATCAGGAATTTTTGGACATGACAAACGCACAAATAGAGAAAAGTAAAAATGTAAGTATCTAATGTGAAAACGATTTTTTTATATACTTAACTGATTCATTAAATTTTTGCAGTCTGCTCAGGAGTGTTTTACAAGTGAAAACCAGTACTTAGCAGGTTGTCGTCATTTTCATCAAGCGAGGAACATGTTGGAACGGGCTTTAAGCCTTTATCCAGCAAATTCGAATACAGTTAGCGAGGTAATTCAAGCTTCCAACCATCATTTATATAGGGTATTATTTATGAGCTACCCCAATTTTAAAAGTCATATCTCTCGATTGCCTTTAAATTTTTAGAATTTGTTTGCCTATACGATAGTAGTTCACCCTCCAATTTATAGACTTTTACTATCACCCCTTCCCGAACTGTAGGGGGAGTTTCACCCCCTACAGGGGTTAAAACTTTCTGAAGGGTTTTTTACGCCCTTTCATCCTATTAAATACATTTTTTTTTATTTTCATAAACAAAGTACGATAAAAAATGTTTATTCAGAGTGTCTAGCGTCCTGGAAATCCTTGAAAACCTGGAAAAGTCCTGGAATTTCATTCATAGTCCTGAAATTCTTATCTCTACATCTAAATTAGTAGTTTTCTTCAAATGAAATAACGAGATGAAATAATTTCAAATTAAATAATTATTTATCAATTGCTTCAGTCGAGGCTTCAGTAAGCTTTTGTAGAAAACTACTGATTCACTTAGTAAGTCTAGTTTACTAACTCAGGTAATTGTGCAGATAAGAAATCAATCGGGGGAGCTTGAGAAACTAATGCACTTTTTATTATTTTCTTAAAAAATTTAAAAATATAAACTTAAAATTTTAAAAATTCCCAATTTCCAGTTTTTTGCTGCGATCTTTTTTTAAAAGCTTTATTTTATCGTTGAAACAAGAAGTGAATCGGGGAGATCAAGGAACTAATGGTCTTTTTATTATTTTATTAAAAAACTTAAATAAATTTAAACACAAAATTCAAAAAATTCACAATTTCGAGTTTTTCGCTCTGGTCTTTTTTAAAGCTTTTTTTATAATTGAAACAAGAAATCCAACCTCCTTGTGTCCTCCCAGAATAATTGAATTTTTCTATAAAGTCGGAAGCTATTGCGTAATATAATTTATAGAATTTGTATGCTTTAAAAAATTATATTATACAATATCTTCTGATTTCTGATATATGGAGAAATTTAATTAATCAGGGGGGCACACAAAGGGGATTGGGAGTCTCTTCGTCGAATTGCTGGTCAATTAAATGAAAGTTTATGTGCCCCCTCCCCTGATTAATTACATTTCTCCATATAACAGAAGAAATATTCAAGAAATATAAATAATCTTTCATTTAATTGTTCCTCCCCTGATTAATTACATTTTTCCATAAATCAGAAGATATTGTATAATGTAATATAACGAATTATATTACGAATTATATAAGTAATATAACGAATTATATTTTGCAAATAAATTAAATTACAATTTTTTTAAGTTCCCCAATTGATTTCTTGTTTGAATGATAAAATAAAGCTTTTAAAAAAAGACCGCAGCTGAAAACTCGAAGTTGGGAATCTTTTTAATTATAAATTTAAATTTTTAAATTTTTTAAATAAAATAATAAAATGTGCATTAGTTTTTTGAGCTCCTTGGTTTGATTTCTTGTTTGAGTAATGAAATAAAGCTTTTTTAAAAAAGAACGCAGCAAAAAACCGGAAATTAGAAATTTTTAAAATATGAAGTTTAAATTTTTAAGTTTTTTAATAAAATAATATAAAGCACATTATTTTCTCGAGCTCTCCAAATTGATTTCTTCTTTCAGTGATAAAATAAAGCTTTTTTTAAAAAAAAGTCCTTAGTGAAAAACTGGTTATTGGGAATTTTTAAAATTTTTAATTTAAATTTTCAAGTTTTTTAAGAAAATACACTGAAATCGCTGTTGAATGCCACTCCGTACAGGCCTTCCAGGAATGATTTTATATATGAGTGTGTGTTAGTTTGATGGCGAGGTGTCCAAGGGGATGAGGAAAGCTGAACTCGGAGCTCAGCGGTGTCGCGCAAGTAGCGTAGCAATAAAGTGCGCAGTAGTGACGTAGTAGTCTAAGCGTCGGTTCGCATCAGT
Source organism: Euceroptres primus (assembly GCA_037177015.1). Lineage (NCBI taxonomy): Eukaryota > Metazoa > Arthropoda > Insecta > Hymenoptera > Figitidae > Euceroptres > Euceroptres primus. The sequence goes on along the minus strand of JBAGKK010501595.1, from coordinate 6,081 downwards.
TCGTTTTCAGTGCTTTGGTTATGCGTTATGTGTAATAATTCATAAATTATAACTAAATCAAACTTAAGAGTAAAATAAACGTTAAATGAAACTTATATTTAAAAAATATTTTTCACTCGTAACAAAAATCAAACAGAAATTGTTCATACGGCCCTCACTTGTTTACGTTTAGAGACCGTTCGATTTAGGCTAAGGCCATTGAGGCAACTCCCGAAGCCGGCCTTAAATCGAGCTTTCAGTGTAATAAAAAGTACATTAGTTTCTCGAGCTCCCGCGATTGATTTTTTATTTTGTGGATAAAAGAAAGCTTTTTTAAAAAAACCGGATCGAGAAAGTCGAAATTGGGAAAAGTCACTAAACTGCATAATTGTTAGTCTTATTAAGTGAATTTGTAGTTTTTTTACTGGAAAATAGTAGATTTTTTATTAGAGATTAGTAGAAAAATACTAATTCTTTTTAGAGAGTATTCCCTTAAACAAAAAATATTTTTTTGAGTTTATGCAGATGCAGTTAGCTAAACTTAAGAATTTCATAAATCTCGTAATAAACATTTTATATGGTTCATTTTGTGACAATTAGGTTTAAGGTTGTCCAATCACAGGTTCAAGAAAAAGAGATTTTTTTCATTAAAGTTTATGGTAATAATTAAAAAATGGTACCTTGAAAAATTTATTTTTTGACTTGGAAAACCTGGAAAAGTCCTGGAATTTCGTTCAGAAGAAATGCTAGACACCTTGGTTTATTAACATTTTTTACTCTACGGGTACTTTTGATTTTTTAAAAAGTAATTTTAGAAGAAAGCTTGAATTTTTTCCAATAAAAACCTTGGTTGACATTATGGAACTTCCAATAGTTATGCGATTATGCGAATATATTTGAGCGAAACCCTCCCTGGCGTGCTCAGACAGGCCGGCCAGTCCAGCTGCACAGTAGGGCAAAAAAAAGCGTCTGTGGCCATATTAATTTTCATACTAAACTACTCATCCGATTTGGACGTTTCTTTTTCTTTTTAAATTAAAGTATATGAAATTTCACATCGTTACTACGGAGGATATTTGTGAAAAATTTTCTCAAAAAGTTTTTATTTAATAAATAAAATGAAAAAAAATTTTTTTTGACTTTACAAGACTGAAATTTAGTTAAAAAATTTTTTATTTTGCCGAAAATGGTCCACATCGAGGCAAAAACTCATTAAAAATAATGCCCAGCATTATTTTATTTATAATAAACAAAAATTTATGTTGTTATAAACAAATTATTGAACAAAAGTTATATCTTCTTTATTTGCCACATTTAAATGCACTAAACCAATATTTGCAGAAGAAAATGGAAATAAAGTAATGTTAAACTTAAATTAGAAGACGTTAAACATCAATCCCTAATTGTTTATAACAATTTAATTAACAAATACGAAATTGAAGCATTTTTAATTACATAGATTTAGATAGATTTTTCAGCAGAATTATCTATAAATATTTCACCAATGACCTTCTGCTGTGATAGTTTGTACTGCAACAACAGTCGTGTATTATTTAAACAAATTTAATGAACAAATGCATTATTTGGTCATTTTTGAGTGGATAAGCTTTGTTTTTTCAGCAGAATCAATAACTAGTATGTTGCCAATGTGTCTTGCTGCTTTATTTTACTCTTAAGCATCAATTGTTTATTGTTTAAAGAAATTTAGTTAACTAATTATTTGAGCCTTTTTCAATATAGAAATTTTGTTTTTTCAGCAGAATCAACTACAAACATCTCAAATACGTAACATTAAATAGTGACGGGTTGGGGGGAGGGTCCGATTTCTTTTACGGCAGTGGTAAACATATGCATATAGGAAAAACTCGGTAAATGCGAGTTACGGAGGGAAGGGAGTAAAAAAAAGCGTAAAGAACGTTACGTAATTACTGAAAGATCTCTTAAAAAACACTTGTGCCCTAATTTGTTTATAACATGAAAAAATTTTCGATACATCTAGAATCACTGAACGTCGTTTTTGGAAAGTTTCTGCAACAATCAAAAGTATTTTTGAATAAATCAGCGCCGGTCGGTGCACCACACGGTTCAGAATTGGATTTTTGTGGACAAATCAGTTTACAGGTCACAATTTGTTTCCGATTTAGACATTCTTTTTTTTTTTAATTAAAGCTAAATAAATTCTCTAGTGATCCATCGAGGCTGATTTAAAATTCTATGTGAACAACAAAACTGGAAAAAATGTCGTTTTTAGAGAAATCATTATTTTAACCCGGAAAAAATAATTCGAATATGAATATGAATATGAAATGAAAATAATATATGAATTGAAATATGAAAATTGACAAAAATTAAAAAATTTTATTGTTATAAATAAATTTTATAAACATATACTCGAATTTGTCATTTTTAAGTGGAGAAAAAGTATTTTCTCGCTCAAAACTACTGAGATTTTTTATGGAAGTGTCAGCTAGCAAGAAAACATTGTCAAAAATAAAGAATTGTTATTGTTATAAACAAATACTCAAATTTGACATTTTCAATCAGAAAAAAAGTATTTTCTGGCTTAAAATTACTGAGATTTGTCATGAAAGTATCAGCAAAAAATTAAGTATTATGTCAAATGTATGTCAAATATTAAGAATTGTTATTGTTATAAACAAATTTTATAAACACATACTCGAATTTGTCATTTTTAAGTGGAAAAAAAAATTTTCTCGCTCAAAATTATTCAGATTTGTTACGAAAGTGTCAGCCTCTAACGACATACTGGCGAAAATTAAGAATTTTAATTATTATAAACAAATTTTATAAACAGTTACTCAAATTTGACATTTTCAAGTAGAAAAATAATTTTCTGGCTTAAAATTACTGCAGTTAGTTGTGAAAGCGTTTATTTTCGATATCTATTACGATCTGTTTTGTTTAATAATAAAACAAATTATTCTACAAAATGTCATGAACAAATGCAATTTTTATTAGAAGAGAAAATATTTTATTGTCGATTCATTTTTGTAGTTAAAAATAAATCAGAAAAATTTCAATCATGATTTATCAGAGAAGAAAATGTATGAAAATGTATGAAAATTAATTAAAGTATGAATGTATGAAAATTAATTAAATTATGTATGAAAATTAAAAGTTTATTTATGAATTTGTTTATGACACTAAAAATTCTTAATTTTTGTAAATGTTTTATTACTGACACTTTCATAACGAACTGCAGTAATTTTAAGCGAGAAAATACTTTTTTTTCTGCTTGAAAATGTCAATTTAGAGTATTTATCTATAACATTAGTTTATAACAATAACAATTCTTAATTTTTGACAAATCTTAGTAATTTTAAGCCAGAAGATACTTTTTTCTGTTTGAAAATGTCAATTTCGAGTATTTGTTTAAAACATTTGTTTATAACAATAACAATTCTTAATTTTTGACAATGTTTTGTTACTAGCAGACACTTCTATAATATAAATATATAAATATAATATATATATATATATATATATATATAAATATATACAAGTATATTAATATATATTAATATAATATATAAATATAAATATAAAATAACACATCTATAACAAATCTCAATAGTTTTGAGCGAGAAAATACTTTTTCTCTACTTGAAAATAACAAATTCGAGTATATGTTTATAAAATTTGTTTATAAAAATAAAAATTCTTCATTTTTGTCAATGTTTTGTTTCTAGACGACACTTTTGTAATAAATTTTAGCAATTATAGTGAAGAAAAGCATTTTTCTCCTGCTAAAATGGCACATTAGAGTAATTGTTCATAAAATTTGTTCATAACAATTAATTTACTCATCAAATCGATTATTTACGTACTTTAATTGCAAATAAATTGATTTTACTTGATATTCAGTTTACAAAAATAATTTTTTCCTGGTTAAAACAAGGATTTTTGTGAAAACATTTTTTCTACTTCCGTTGTTTGCATAGAATTTTGCAAAAACACAAAATCAAAAATCGGCCTCGAGGCATCTCTGGGGAATTTATTCAGCTTCAATTTGAAAAAAGAACGTTTAAATGAGAAACAAACTGTGACCTGCAGACTGATTTGTCCGCAAAAATCCCATTCTGAACCACTGTGCACCGGCTGGACTGGCCGGCCTGACCGAGTGCCCGAGGGAGAGTTGCTTTCGAATATATTCGCGTATTCACATAACTATTGGGAGTTTCATAATGTCGACCAAGGTTTTTATTGGAAAAAAGTCAAGCTTTCTTTTAAAATTACTTTTAAAAAGAATCAAAAGTACCCGAAGAGTAGAAAATGTTAATAAACATTTTACATCGTAATTTGTTTATGAAAATTCAAAATTTGAAAAGACTGGATTTATAGGATGGAAGGGCTTAAAAAACCCTTCAGGAATCACTCATAAAAAATTCAATCCGCATTTGTAAAAAGGAAGTTATGACCATTTGAAAATATCCGTTTTTCACTGGGGATGAAAGTTTCACCTCCTGTAATTCGGGAAGGGGTGGTAGTAAAAGTCTACAAATTGGAGGGGTGAACTACAATCGTATAGGCAAACAAACTCTAAGAATTGTTAGGCAATCGGGAGAAATGACTTTTAGAATTGGTGCAGTTCAGAAACAACTCTGATCAACAAAAATGACCTATGTCCTCGCTGAATGCGACAAATAATTTCCAAAGTACTTTTCAATATTTAGCGATATCCATAACGGTTTTTGAGATATTCTCAAAAAACTGAAAAAAGTGCTAAAAATGTACTGAAATTTCAGTGCTCTGTAATTCAGGACATTTACTTTTTTTAAATAAACAATAGGTCGATTTGTTTTTTTTTCATGAAGAATAATTATCTGGAAAAAAATTTTAATTCCGATTATCCGTTTCTGAAATGTCTTGAAAAATGTGTACCCTTCTTTTCAATTTCCGAAAACTTGTACTGAATGCTGTACTGGGAATCAGATCTTCATTTATCCATATTAAAATGTTTGACGTTTGCGAGCAAACATGGTTTTTGATCGGATCGTCACGGATGAGACTCCAACAATAATTATTTAAATAATTTTTTAAAACAAATGCACACTTTAACCAAATTTTCATGAATAACCTTCATTTTTTTCTGCGCTATCAACTCGAAATGATTTTCCACAGTCTCCTTGTTGCTATATTTTTCATAATTACAAAAATTGTTAATTATGTGAATAATTTTTATAAACACATGCACATTTTGACCATTTTTTTATGAATAGGCCTAATTTCTTTTGTGGAATGAACTAGAAATGTCTTTCCAGGGATTCCTTGCTATCATATTTTTCATAGTTAATTATGTAAACAATTTTGGTAAACAAATGCCCATTTTTACCTTTTTTTCATAAATAGACTTCATTTTTTTTCGGAATGAACTCGAAATGTTTTGCCAAAGACTCCTTGCTACCATATTTTTCATAATGACAGTAATTGCTACTTATATCAATTTTTATAAACAAATGCACATTTAAACCATTTTTTCATGAATAGGTCTAATTTTTTTTGGCATGAACTTCAAATGTCTTTCCAGGGACTCCTTGCTATCATATTTTTCAAAGTGACAAAACTGTTAATAACGAGGTTAATTATATAAACGATTTTTATAAACAATTGCCAATTTTCACCTTTTTTTTCACAAATAGACTTTTTTTTTCTGGAATCAACTCGAAATGTTTTGCCAAACACTCCTTGCTATTATATTTTTTACAATTACAAAAACTGTTAATTTTAATTAACAATTACAAAACTGTTAATTATAATTAACAATTACAAAAACTGTTAATTATGATTAACAGTTTTTGTAATTGTAAAAAATATAGTAGCAAGGAGTCTTTGGCAAAATATTTCGAGTTAATTCCGCAAAAAAATGAAGTCTATTTATGAAGAAAAGGTGAAAATTGGCAATTGTTTATAAAAATTGTTTATATAATTAACCTCGTTATTAACAGTTTTTGTCACTTTCAAAAATATGATAGCAAGGAGACCCTAGAAAGACATTTGTAGTTCCTGCCAAAAAAATTAGGCCTATTCATGAAAAAATGGTTTAAATGTGCATTTGTTTATAAAAATTGTTGATATAAGTAG
>JBAGKK010501584.1:0-14737 GCA_037177015.1 Euceroptres primus | reverse complement strand
TCGTAATTATAACTAAATATATTCAAATAGTGCTCTGTATTTTACCTTATAGGTATCAATCAATTCTATTTGGAAAAGATGTGGGCAGATTTGGAAAACATAGAATTAAAAAACAGTCCTTTAAATGAAATGTATTAAATAATTAAGGACCAAAATGGTTCTTTTTCAGACCAAATTTATAAAAAAGAAAAAAACAAAAATTATTATATTATCAAAGTAGAAAACCATTTTTAAATAAATCTAATATTCTACTCATGGATGCAAAATCGACTTAAGGGTTGTCAGGCAAATCAGCTTGCAACTTTCATCCTAGGATTTTCTAACTTTTGCGTCGTCCTCTACACTCTGAGTATAAGTGAATAACATTATTATGGAAGTTTTACTAGCGACGAAAATTGGTCATTTACCTAAAAATATCTGTCCCAGACTCCCTGAAGTCCTGAAAAGCGATGCTGTTTCCGGGTCATAAGACGTGAGGGTTTTTCTGGCCTCTTCGCACCAGTTCCACAAAACGAGCATTTGTTGCTTCGTCTCCAGGTCCATATGTAGTAGCGTTAAATTTTTTGCGACAGTAGTGTCGATCCTCGTTACATTTCTACCATCTAAGACGACAGGAATGGTCTCTCTTCTTCCATCGCACCTATAAAAGGGTTTGAGTGCACACCTATTAGAAGAGTCAGCTCTCCAATTTCGCAAAGTGGACTTATGAAAAAGAAAAAAAAAGTCCTTTTTCAGGGCCATTTAAGGGCCTTTTAAAAGCATTGCTGATTCAGCATATACCATGGACAATTGGACATATATTCGTGACATTGTATGGATTTACGATTTATTAGTCGCCAGAGAGTTTATGATTGACCTATTTTATTTATTTCAATTTTTTGCAAAGCATTACTCTAATTCTGATGTATTATGTTCTCCTTCGTGGGATTTTCTCGAGAGTGACGACTGTTTTCCAGCAAATTTAAAACTATCGATCACTCAATAAAACTATAAAGCGGATGAGAAGTAATTACAGTTTGGACTTGAACTACATGCTTGAAAAGTTTGAAAGAAGTTGGAGCCTCGCGAACGTGAAGAAATAAAAGATAAATGTTTATTAAATCTCAGAAACTTACCATGACATCACTTGTTCCCGAAGATACTCCGCAGCTGGAAAACTTAGTGATTGCTTGGGTAATACAAAAAGTATTGTTGATCCATCGACTGTTCTCTCCTCGATCAACAACCCTGGCCTTGCCGTGAAATAAAGCAGCAAACACAAATTTACTGCAATACCAACTAGCATTCCATATTCCAGGCCAAAAGCCAGAGAGCACACCAAAGTGACCGTCAAAGGAATTATGTCGACCTCTGCGAAACGAGAAATGACGAGAATGTCGATAAAACCTTGCACTCTAAGCTTTTACCTGATGAGAAAATATCTCTGTGTTAAATATTCAGTGTCAGATGTACTTTGTCAACTGAGTTGGTCTAGAATGTCTAGATTCTAACTTGAAAAGATGATAAAAAATCGTCAATGGAAAATGGAAAAATCAATCAAATCAATGTCAATGGAAATATCAAAACTGATATTTGAAATTGAAAATGTTTTCGAATCGAAAGCAGTTGTCATAATATAAGAATAATTTCAAGACAAAGTCAGAAGTAAATCTCAGAGATATGAAAATTTACATTTTCTGGAACAATTTTTACACAGAAAAAAAGTCTAGTTTTTGTTACAGCTCATTTTGAGTAACACTTGTCTCTAGATTTGTTTTGTTACAGACTGAATTAAGCCCACTTTTTGGACTTGAAACTAGACTTTTTTTCTGCATACAAAATATTCAATATTTTGGAAAATTGAATTTTTACTGTAAAAAAAATTCAAAAGAATTATATAATCTTGAAAAAAGTCAAGGCCTTTCAAGATTCAAGATTTAAAAATGAAAGATACAAGTTGTGATAAAATTTACGTTCTTTCACAGGCAGAAATAATTGACTGTTGATAAGATACAGATTATCTATCTGATATCCGTTATGTAATTAAAATAACATTTCAAATTTTCACTTGAATTAATCAATTAATTGTTCATTTCTTTAAAAAAGTTATCAATTTAAAAGAAATCTCATTTTAAGCAGATAAATTGAAACTTTAATAATCTATTTGTACCTGCATTTTAGAATATGCTACTACAAAAGTCTTTAATATGCTTTATTGCTTTATTTTAGGCACTTAGGTCTTCAGTTTAGGCTGATACCATTAAAGAGCTTGAAACTTTTAAACAATGCATAATTAAACAATTTTAAATTCATCATTTCAATACTTATGATACCAGATATAAAACTAAATGTGATAAAAGTCAAAATCCAAACATTTTTTTCTAATTTTTTTCTGTAATTCCATCATATGATTCATAATGGACTTCAATCGAAAAGTAATAAAGTGATTTAGTGCAAAATTTATTTAGAGCAAAATATATTTAGTGCAAAATATACTTAGTGCAAAATATGTTTAAATCATAAAATATAAATAAATAGTAAAAATGCATTTTGTCTTACTTTTAGTTTTCCACAGAACGTAAAACACGTGCAGTTCCAACATGTAATACATAGCTACAATTATAACTGCAGCAAGTGTAGCTTTTGGAATGAACTTGAAAGTCGATGTCAAAAGGCCACATGCAAGAAGGACGACGCTTCCTGTTACGATTCCACCAACTGGTGTCTTGACTCCTGAGGCAAAGTTAACGGCTGTTCTTGTGAAACTTCCCGTAACGGGCATGGATCGTACAAAACTTCCCATCACATTACACAAACCGAGTGCCAGCATCTCCTGCGTTGCATCTAAAGATCTACCCTTCGCTGCAAATGCAAATCATTAAACAATATTTTTAAATTTTTAAAATTTAAAAATATTATTTTACAACAAAAAAGCAAGATCCATTTTGAACCTTATTTTCATAATGTCAAAACAGAAATTAAAAAACAATCTTTTCAAAACAAAACATTTTTTTTGTTGTTGTAAAAAAGGAACTTGTGAAGAATTTGATTCATTAAATCAAGTTGAAATTAATTCTTTTCTATATAATACTTGAAAAAGTGGTTACGGTATTCCAAGAATTTTTCTCAAATACGTCTCAGGGATCTTAAATCCCCGAGATGATAGCAGCTACAGTGGAAATCTCACATAAGTTCTAGAATATATGGGATTCCCGGAGAGACATGTGAAATCAGAAATTCTGAGGATACTCCACAAGTCTAGATGTGGAACAAGAAGACGACACTGATCCTCAAATACTCGTGTCATGCGTTGTAAAATAAATTCTGTATTCGTAAATACAGAATTTATTTCATTAATTTCTAAAAAGATTTTAAAAATTCAAAAAATAATTAATTGACATGATCCAAACCATAGTCTTCCAATTTTATTTTATTTTTTTCGCCCTTTTAATTCATGGAAACCATATAGAATATAAAACATAGAATATAGAACTTTTTAAGGAAAATAACATAAATGAAACATTTTAAATGAATGAAGTTTTATTTATAAATATTGAAATAAAAATTCAGGTATAAAGTATAAATATGGTACAAATAGTGATTCATACCTTATGGATTTTGTGAAATTTCCGCATCTAAACTCTGATCACATATTCGAGATTCTGAACCTCTAATAATTCTATCTAATTACCATGCACACGAGAAATTCTGGGAATACTGCCTAGTATAAATGAAATTAATTAGTCCAGGCGGCTAGAGCAACTCACCGAAAGCTTTGGCGATGGCAATACTCTCAAGAATTGCGATGAGTGGCACGGAAGCAATACTGCTACCAAGTTCAGTAGCCATTTCCAGGAAATTGTACGTTTTATTGTTGTAGATTGTTGAAAATGGAGGTGGTGCAAAAGGTGGCAACCCCTCTGTTATGTTCCCAGTAATCTTAAAGGGTAATGGAGTGTACGAAGAAAACGAGTAGGCCACGATGCTCCCAGTTATTACGACAATTGCATTTCGAGCCAGGCAGATCAACCACATTGCTTTTTGGCTTGGGGTACCGGATTTCTTCCCTGGTAAATTCTTTGTTCAGATAAAAATAATCAATACAATTACTCAATCTTATTCAAAAATTGATTTCTGACATTTATTTACTTCAAAATTTAATCCACCTCATCATCAGAGAGTTTCTAAGATAGTCTATAAATTTTGTTATCACATTAAATAAATTAAACACTAAATTTACACATATATTTTTATATGCTTTATCTATGCGAATCATGTTTAAATATTGAAATCGAAACTCTAATTATTTCATAAGTGAAATCAAGTTATAAATGAAAGAATTGCACATCGTTAAGATTATTATTATCAGTCATTATGTACTTTACTGGAAGAAAAAAAAATGTTATTCAACCTCCTTGACACTTTCTTATTTTTTTTTCTTATATAAGAATGAAACAGCAAATTTGGCAAAAGTTTAATGACTCAAAAGAAAGATGCTTGTTTAGATAAAAATGTAGGAAATTACGAATTCAAACCTTGCAATCGAAAAATACAGATCATCTTTCAATACAAGGTAATCTTTAGTGATAAAATTTATCGCACTTGAAAATTCAGATTTACTAGTAGGCCAGAATCTCAGATAATATTTGTTGATAAAATTTCGTGATTTGCAAGAAATATTTATTAGTTTAAATGTCAATATTTATGTTGGAATTAATTAATAGAATGTATTTAATTAAATTATTTCATTGAATATTCAAAGGGCCTTACTTTAAGACAAACCAGGGCTAATATGCATGAAACTCCCAAGACAGAGTCCCATAATCGAACTTCCCGATAGTTATTTACTATCTTTATCACAGCATCTAATGCAGTTTCACTCCTTCCACTCATTCCAAAGAGTGTGCCTAGTTGGGAAAACCCAATTATTATTGCGGCTGCATTTGTGAAACCGCAAATGACAGGCATGCTTATGAAGTCCACCAGAAATCCCAAATGGAATATACCCATTGCAGTTATCACGCAACCAGATAAGAAGCAGAGAAACACCTGGAAAATAGAAAACAAAATCATTTTAACCCTTTCAAGTATACATTTTTTGCATATAGGAAAACAGAAGCAAAAAAGTCAATATAAGAAAATCGAAATATTTCGACTTTTCGACCTTTACCTGGACACACCTCCAAATAATTCCATAAAGGCGTAAAGGACACATGGGGTCTCACTAACCTCACCGACCTAAAATAGCTGTCAGATTAAGAGTAAACGATATTTTTGGCTGAAAAAATCATGAGTGATGTTGTTAGATATATAAATAATAAATAATATATATATATATATAATAAATCAATAATAAAAATAAAAAATAGAAATAAAATATTTCCAAAGCCTCAGTGATAATTTAACTATTCGAGAAAAATACTTGAAAAAAAAACGTAGAAAATCGGATTTTTTACGAAAAATTTCTTAACTTAATTAATTTTGGGTATTTCGTAATAAAAGTTTCGGACATATACTCTACAGATGCCACACTTTGCATAAAAAAATTAGCCTGATATGGAGCATTGAAAAAAAAGGTATTTATTTTCGAATATGAATGCTGTGATTTTCGTGAAAAATTAGGTAGGTGGATCGCATTGATTTTGCTTATTAATGTGCATAATAATTATAGTTAAAATTTTTGTTATAAAAGGAAATACTTCTGTGGGGTCACAGTGACTCCAAGTGTCCTTTAAGCCTTTAAGGTTTAAGGTCAAAATTTTTTTAAAAATTTCTTTCAACTCATTTTGACTTATTACAAAAATACACAATACGAATAGTATTTATACTTATTCTACAAAATTCGACTATTTTTTCGATGATTAAACATTGATGGATGTTTTTAGTGACGCTATTTTGAATTTTCAAATGCTTATAGAAAGTGTACCCGATCTGCTAAAGACTTCACTAAGCGCTTAAAATGATGAATAAACTTTGTGCTTTAACTTTGGAAAATGACCTCTCGATCATCTAATTTATTTATATTAGTCAGATGGTTTGTTTAGAGAGACTTATGGTATGAAAGATATATAAGAATCGAGAATACATGCACATTTTTCTTTTTTTCTTTTATTCATCCTGTCAACTAGTAATTTGAGTAAAATTCGAGGGTAAATGAAACTTATTCAGAAAAACTACCCCTAACCGATTTAACACTTGAAAAAATACCCCTTCATATATCTAGTTTCTTTATATATGAAGGGGTGGTTTTTCAAATGTTAAAGCATTGATGGGTAGTTTTTCTGAATGTTTCATTTACCCTTGAATTTTACTCAAATTGCTAGTTGGATGAATAAAAGAAAAAAAAGTGCACGTATTCTCGATTCTTCTATACCTTTCACCCCATATAAGTCTCTCTAAATAAACCAGCTATCTCATGTAAATAAGTTAAATGATTAAAGAGTCATTTTTCTAAGTTAAGGCAAAAAGTTTAAGCATCATTTTGAGCTCTTATTGAAGTCTTTAAAATCGAGTTCACTTTCTGTAAGCTTTTGAAAATAGACAAAATAGCGTTTTTTAGGGGTTTTAACACCAATTTATTTTTAAATCCTTATGTATGATAGATAATTTTTGAGGTCAAATTTGTTTTCAGCGCACCAAAATTCACTAAAAACACCCATCAATGCTTTATCATCAAAATCGCTGTAGAATGGTGTAATTATTCGTATTGTGTATTTTTGTATAAGTGAAAATGAGTTGAAAGAAATTTAAAAAAGTCATTCTTACTGCGATATCATCTCCTAATGCAGTTACATAAGGTTCCGTAAGCAACGCCATTATTGCTGTTGGTCCAACGGTAATATCCTTGCTGCTTCCAAAAATAAAGTAGACGAAACATCCCATAAAACTACTGTAGAGCCCATACTGAAATTTTTTAAAAGTTTACAATTGATTTTTTTACAATGTGAAGGCTTATAAAAATGAAAAAAAAAGAGTGAAATTGGAATTGCAATTTTGCAAAATTGTGCTTTATTTTGTGCTGGCAAACAAAAAAATACATAATAAAAAATTGACAAAAAAGAGGACGAAATACCATTCTAGAATCAAGAAAGAAAAGTTGCATGATATCTTCTTTAGTTGAAAAACACAAAGATTTGAAGAAAAATTTGGACGTTTTCTGAAAATTGTCATTTCATATTTAAATTCTCATAACGTCGTGGAAAAAATATTTTTCTCAAAGCGAAACATTTCGTCAAAGAAGGATTCTACAGCTTCAAGTATAGATAGACCCTGTCTGATTTAAAATGAATTCGATCTGTTTGTATGAAAAATAAATCATTCCTATGTCGATTGCCCTAATCCTAATTAAATGAAACTGGGTTTGCTCACTTGAGCTGGTAATCCAGCAACTATGGCATATGCAATTCCTTGAGGAATAGCTGTCAAACCAACTGTTAATCCTGCTAAGCAGTCCTGTAGGAATTTATTGACGGAATAATTGGGAAGCCATGCAATGATCGGAATCCTTCGTCGAAGGACATCCTTTACATCACACCTCGAAGAAGTTTTCATTTCTCTCCCTTAAAATAAAATCACATTTTTCTCATTATATTAGGTCTGCCGTCCAAAGTAAAAAGATACGTAAGTGACGTTGTCGCTTAGGTCGACTTTTCCATTGCTAGGTTTAAGAGAATAACCCTAAACCACAAAGTCGCTTACGTATCTTTTTACTTTGGACGGCAGAGGTAATAATTTTACCTACATACATAAGAGAATCTAATTTTCTCCTATGGAAATAAAATTCTGTTCTATGTTTTATATTATTATTATTTCAAAGTTACAATGTAGTTTATTATTTTTTGATTGACACAGTACAAATTTGTCCCATATGTTTCCTGTTGTATAAACATTCTTACCGGTTTTAACTGGTTTGTACATCCTTATTTATATTACGACGATCACTGTAGAATAATTGCTATAAAAATATTGAATGTGACGAAATCCAACTTTGAACCTTGAGATATTATTATAGCATAAACTAAAACTTTTTTACGGGGAGTACGCGGAATAAGATCTTCATAGTCGAAACGAAATATGGAAACTGAAGTTTCCAACTGTTAATTTATCGGTTTTGGAAAAAGGCAATTAGCATATGCTCATCTACCCACATTTATTACATTTACAACTGCAAATGAAACTACTACGATTTCAAAATTAATATGTTTATAAATTGATCTATATTTGTAACATGTGTCTTAATTCTTAATATATTAACATAAGTAAAGTTGTCTGCCACATTTTTTTGTTTACTTATACAAGTATTGTGACATACATGCTGCTTGCCCAGACAACAGACATATCTTTCAAAAATATGATATAGAATTTTATCAATACTTGAAACTGCAATTTCAGCTCGAATTTTTATTTAAGCGACAAAATTGAAAAGAATGATGCCTTTCCTTACAAAAAAGATTTTACAAATTTTCACTTAGACAAAAACACAAGATGCACATTATTTAAATTATTAAATTTTACTAGCCTTGATTTCTTATATAAATGTAAAAAAATGATTTACACATATTTATTTTTTAATCTTACAATTAGTTAAAGTGATGGCAACTTAATAGTTTTTTTGACTCAATTAGATGATCACTTATCCTTATGCGATTAAATCACAATAAAAGAGTGCATTGATTTTGTAGATTACTAAATTGAATATAATACAAAGTTAAGTAGATATTAAGAATTAACTCCTTATTATCATAGTAAAATTAAAAAGTGTTCAAATTATATAAAGAGACTTGAAAATAGTTTCAAAAATTTCTCAGGAATCATTTTAAACTGACTCAAAAATATAGAGATTTAAAATTAAAAAGAATTTAATTTTACACAATTATTAATATAAATATTGTCTTATTAAAAAATTACTTGATTTTATGGATTAATACATTTTTGCGTGTTTTCTTTTTAAATTTGAATTTTTTTAATTCAATGAAATGTTCGTCGACAGGACAACCTAGGCTATTTGTACCGAAATTTCGGTGCAACTAGTCAAAATCATAGTTCACAGCTATTTATACTGAAAACTTTTATTTTTTAAAACGATTCTACTTTTAAGATTATTGGGATAAACTTCCAAAAAGCGCATACCTGCGATTAATTTGAGATATTATTTCGATAAATATTGATTTAGGAGGAAAAGTTTTAAATAAAAGTTTTAGCTTCTAAAAAAATACACCATTCAAATTTTACATTAGTTTATCAGGTACGCATTCATTATCAGGGGGAAACATAAAGGGGGGGGGGGGAATCTCTTCGTCTCGTCAAAATTCCTGTAGGTGTAAATTTTTCAAATTGGACTTTTTTACTTCAGTTATATATTTTTTTTACTTTATTTCATCATTAGGGGGGTAACACAAAAGGGGGTGGGAATCTCTTTACCTCGTCGGAATTCCGGTAAATATACATTTTTTAATTTGGATTTTTTACTGTAATTAAATTTTCTGTCCCTTTATTCCATTATTGGGGGGAAACACAAATGTGGGTGAGGGTCTCTTCGTCTCGACAGAATTCATGTACGTATCCATTTTTCAATTTGGACATTTTACTGCAGCTGTATTTTTTTTACTTTATTTCATTATCAGAGGGGCAACACAAGATGCAACACAATATTTACACATTTTCTGAAAATTAAAATTTTCGGTGAAAATAGCTTCAGTCACGACTTCGGCTATTTGTACCAAAATTTCGGTGCAAGTAGTTGAGAGCTATTCGCACAGAAATTTCGGTACACGTAGACACTTCCTAAAAATAAATCATTTATCAAATTTCAAAATGAAGGCCTGTTTTTCCAGGGAATGGAAAAACAGGTATGGCCTGTTTTTTTAAGGAATACAAAGGTCTGACGAGTAAAAATTCTGTTACAAAAAAAAAAACTAACATAATGAAGAGG
The DNA here is from genome assembly GCA_037177015.1 of Euceroptres primus. NCBI lineage: Eukaryota > Metazoa > Arthropoda > Insecta > Hymenoptera > Figitidae > Euceroptres > Euceroptres primus. The sequence continues at coordinate 4,827 of JBAGKK010501584.1, read as the reverse complement.
ATGTAAATACATTATTTATGATTATGAAAATAGACTTACACGGCTATTGGCAATCTCGTCCTAAGCAAATAGGGAACTGGAATCTTATCACCAAAACCATTTGCCTTCAGCAAATGATCTTTTCTTCTTTAGCTTAGAGCGGTAAAAAGTTTATAAAACACAATTTTTATGGAAATGAACTACGTACTACTAACTGCAGATCCTGCGGCACGGCCTTTCACCACGAAAGTTAATTCATAACTGATCGGATAACAGCGTGAAGATATATGAAAACAACCTGATAATTCAAAAATATCTAAACAGTGATTCGAGCACTTAATCTTATAGAGATAACGACAGTTTAGTTACACTGATAACAAATTACACCACGTGTGAGTCTTTAATCCCCGAAAATCCTCTTCATAAATTTAGTCTAGAAACGTTGACGACTTCAAAATAGGTTTATATTTTTTAAACTAATAAAAAAAATTATTGAAACTAACAAAATTTGTATAGAATTGCTTTCTTAAAAATTTTTTTCAATATTATTAAACTTTTATAAGATAATTTTTCTACAATCTACGGTAAGGAGGGTTAAAAAGGCCGGTTTTTGGGACCATTCAAAAATCAGTGCATTATTATTTGAAATAAACGATTTCTTATTATAAGAAAAGCTCACTCTTTCAGTTCCGAATATATTTTTTAGTTTGTTTTGATACTTGATATGTTTTTTAGCGAAATTTTCAATATTTTAAGTCAACTTGTTTACTTTTTTAATTTTGATCCTATTGTATTCTAAGGCTAAGACATTACACATGTATTTTTTCATAAATTGCTTTATTAGGAACTATGAATAAGAAAATTGATTTTCTCAACAGTTTTGATCCTTGAAATAGGGACTAGCACGATTGTGTCCCATCCGATACAAATAGGGTAATAGGGTATTACTTACTTGGTGAGAAAACGAAACAACTTTAAGCAAAATAAGTATGTGACGTGGAACGAAGAAACCAGCTTTACGACCGAAAATGAGTTTACGAGAAAAAGCGGATCAAAGTGAAAGGAAGACGAAGCAAGACAAAGGGGCCCTGGTACAACTTTGAGCTCTAGAAAATTCAATTTTGATCGTGGAGCAATGGGGATTTTTTTATTCGATATAGGGGAAATCTTCATTATTCAGAATCAATAAAAACCTGGAAATCGATTTTTCGGTCGTAAGGCTGGTTTCTTCGTTCAACGTCACATATATGAGGTAAACATCGTATCTATAGAATCTTTAAAAAAAATTCCAACTATGTAGTCTCATACAATTAACAGATTTTTGAAGATGTTGGGGGTATTTCTTGTCCCATTCGATACACCCACATTGCAAGAAAACTGTAATCAACTATACAATAATTATACTCGCCATGAATCAAATGGCTCTTTTTTCAAGTTATGCACATTCTAAAGGATTTTCGAAATAGTTTTAGATTGCGAAATATTCTTGTTACAAGTGTATAAATGTCAAATCCGATACCAGAAGGATTAATGTTTACTTTTATGCGAAGGTAAATTACCAAAGAAAAGGCAATAAAGAAGATTTCCGGTTCTTTCTTTTTTTCCAGAAATTACAGCTGAGTAACATGTGTGCAAAGGTTCAACACAATATATTCATCGTAAAACTTAAAACTTAAATCATAAATTATACTGTGAGAAAAATCTACAAAATATGTTTTCCCCAACTATTTTTACTGCAATATGTAGTGAAACTTATTTTCAGATACCTGATTAAAGTTATTTTCTCATTTTTACTGGGAACAATTAATAGTGAAAAAAATTCACACTCATGTAATGTTAATAACGTATTTTCCGCAACATAATTTAAATAACCAATTACTAATTACAATCACCCACTTCAAAAAGCGAGTCAAAAAGTACCAAAATAAATTGTATAATAAAAAGACAAAATATTTAATAAACGATTTTTAAAAAGAAATTTGAGAGACAATATTTAATATCAGTAATTTTAAAACAGTTATGCAAAAAATAAATTTTTGAATATTGTTCTTGACGACCCTGGTCGCCTGGTTGTCTTGTTCATGGAGTTTTTGAATTTGATCTTTACGATCGTCCCAGACTCCAACCCAGAGGATCCAGAGTCGCCTTTTGCTTTCGCCCCTAATTAGTGGTATGACTTAAAGTTTCCAAATGTTGTAGAAATGTAGAAAAACTTTCGTTCAAAGAAAGGATACCTACCACCCAAAATTTCTAAGAAGGTAAAGGAAATCTTTTTACGCAAATGGCCTGAACCTCCTGCCTGAGGCCTTGGGATCTGAGGCCTGAAGACCAAATGTCCCAAGACCCAAACTCAAAGATCAAAAGTTAGTATATATTTTACGAGTTGACGAGGGCAGCAAAAGCAAGTGACTGTCGTTTCAGACTTTTTTTGCTTAACACAGCTTGCTAACTGTGCTAACAGATTCTACAGTAAATCTATTTCTATTGTAACAATATGGATATTATGGGAATATGGGTCCTGGAGACAATAATATCGTGATCCTGTCAGCAGATATTGGTCTCATTCGTCCTTTTTCGACAGCTGTTTGCCGGTTTAATTTCAGTTCAGAAATTCAGTTAGCTAATTAATATTAATGTTTAACTGAAAACTAAAAATCAAACAGTTGCAACTTGAAGCTATAAATCGTCATAATTTATTTTTCCAGACGGTTGATTTCTGATTTTATATTAGGATGGAATCGAAAAAAAAATTTTAGAAATCGTACACGCCGTATCAGCAACTTAATTTTTACAAATTTTATCAGATTTTTCATTTGAGTTTATGTAGAAGAATAGTACATTTCGATACGCACGAGACGTTTTTCGCACGAGCGAAGCGAGTGAGAAAAGTCAAGAGCGCTAAAAATCACCTTTCACACAAGTATCGAACAGTATTTTATACCACGAGAGCCGAAAAATCATGTTAAAGTTGAGATTTGAGGTTAGAGTGCTATAAAATATATTTTTTAAGGAGCCCTTCAAATAAAAAAAGACTTCTAGAAGCTCTAAAAATTATATTCTATTGATTCTATTCTATTATTCAAGTTTCAAATTTACGAACTTTTTCTTACAGTTTTTTTCCTTATTAAATTACTTGCTGCCTTATCTTTCATTTCACATCATGTAATGTAATATACAATTTCTATGTATGAAATTGTACTCATCAAGGTAGTATTTACTTTTTTCCTGTCGTAAACGCGATTCTGTAGACCCATACGCAACTTTGATGCGTAAACACTAATAAAAACGTTTCACCTTTGCGGCTTTGCAAGGTTCTTTTCTCCTAGTTAGTTTCCTATGTCAATACCTGCTCTTTTAATCTGAAGATTCATGGGCCTTTACATTTTCTTAACCCAAAGATAGCGACATTTGCCACCTGTTATTTTCGTTTCTCACCATCTGCAATATATAAAACATGAAAATCTAAAGATAGTAAGGAACCTGTCCCAAAAAGGACAATAAATTCTCTGAAACTCGATAGCAGAAAAAAAACTGAAAATCCATTTTACCTAACACATAGGCATAGTGAAGCAAAAATTTTAAAAATGCTAAATAAATATGTTGTAAACTATCTAAGCCATCTAGGACTTGGATAAGGATGGTGAAAAACTCAAAAATTAGACTTCTTTCTAATTAATGAAATTTAATGACATTAACATAAGTGCATATGCTTGTCGGTGACGGCTATCGATTGTGAACTGAAATCTGGATCTCTCAGCAACCTTTCGACTTCTCCTCAACTCCCACCAACTTCTTCTCCATGGGTGACAATATTGAAAATAAATAGGGGCTATAAAACCAAATTGACAAAACTGCGATCTGGATAATTCATTTGCTTTGCTAAACTTCAAACTTGCCATTTTAGGTAAGGAACATTTGAGTATTAAGGGTGTTCATCGGTATTTTAGTTTCAAGTGTTTAATTAGGTTACCTGGGCGTCAGAATTAGCCATTAGCATTAGCCTATTCGTCCTACCCAAAGGGCATAAATATTGGGCAGTGCCCGTTTCCGCACCAGCTACCTGAGTACTGTTCCCCCACTACTCGGTTACCCCTCATGTGACTCGATCTCGGTTCACCCGGCACACCGGACTCTTTCAGCAGGGATCCCTATTGTCCGAATAATGACACTTAAATGAGGAAAATTGCATTAGGAAAAATGTGTAATTCTTCAATTAGCGATTTAAAAATGCGATTTTTGGAATCTGTGAATTTTTACGATTCTAAAGATACGTAATTTGCTGTAAAAATTTTAAAATTAGATTAAATTTGAAATTTTTAATTCTTTCAACTTACACAAAATACAAATGGTCACAGCCGTCTTTTAATATTTTCAATTGAAAATAGGAGATAACGGAGTTTCGAAAAGATATGTAGGTCCATAATTATTTCTTATATTTCTAAACTTGATTCGTGTATTTTAAGAATAATAAATTAATTTTCATTAAGCCAATAAAATTTTTGAAAACATGATAAGCGTCATAAATATATAACTTGAAATTTCAAGAAATTAGGATTGGATTTCCCCAGAGTGAAAATGGGAATTTTACACTAAGGAGCGTCATAAATATATAACTTGAAATTTCAAGAAATTAGGATTGGATTCCCCCAGAGTGAAAATGGGAATTTTACACTAAGGAGCGTCATAAATATATAACTTGAAATTTTAAGAAATTAGGATTGGAGTTCCCCAGAGTGAAAATGGGAATTTTGCACTAAGAACGGAATGAATAATTTTTCGAATTTACGTATTTTCAGGATTCCAGGGACAATTGTGATTTCTCCCCAGCACTGAAAGACTGAAAATACA
>JBAGKK010501573.1:0-11329 GCA_037177015.1 Euceroptres primus | reverse complement strand
TGTTTGCAGTGTTAGGATAAAATCCATAAAAGAAGAAAAAAGAATTGCAGCACAGAAAAAGTGTTTTTTGGAAATTATATATAAAAACTATATAGACTATACAGAATAATTATTTAAAAAGACTAATTATAAATGATAAAATTATACACCAAGAATGTTTGCAGTGTTAGGATAAAATCCATAAAAGAAGAAAAAAGAATTGCAGCACAGAAAAAGTGTTTTTTGGAAATTACAAAAGTGACACCCGGTGCAAGTCATTCTTGGAATGTAATATTTCATTTTTTGTTTATTTGAAATTATACTGAATTTATATATACACTCATCTCGCGTAACTATGCTGCTCATTCTTGTGCCGGCTTCACGGTTGTTCACGCTTCACTACTTCTGTCTTCCTCCCTGAGCATCCCTTCATGGCCAACACGCTCGGACAGTCAGGGCCGCTCAGAAGTTGTTTACATCGCGACTCTCTTGGCATATACTTTTGTACGTTCAGAGACTATATATGCGCTCCTGAGTATTATTGACATAAGAGTGCTCGCTCGACGCGTTAAATCCGGTTCAAACTGGATTTTAATAGCGCCCATTATTGTACTGTACACCCCCGAGGCCGGCACAGTTACGCGAGATGAGTATATATATATATATATATATATACACATATACTGAATATACTGAATATACTGAAAATATACTGAAATTCTGTTTAAAATTTAAAAGGGTAAAGTTATTATGATGATTATTGGGAAAATCGTGTTAAAAATTGGGTGGATTGCAAAAAAAAACAATAGTTGGATGAGTACATACACTGGTCTTTGATAAAAGGACCGTTGACGAAGGGACCAGCTTCATGGTCGTTCATGCTTCACTGATTCTGTCTCCCCCCCCCCCCGAGCGTCCCTTGACCGGTCTACATCGCTCGGGCAGTCAGGGCCGCCAGACGTTGTTTACATCACGACTCTCTGCTAGGGTTGCGTAAGTAAAATACCAGAGGTAAATTACATGATTTTTTACAGTAATTTACCAGGTAGTTTACGTCCTTAGTTTATTACATGATGTACATTACCTCGAACATAACCTAACTTTCGAAAACAGATTGTGACCCCGTCGGTAAAATCACTTGCCAACAGAGCATTATTCTTCGCAGGTAAACAAACTTTGATAGAACAAACAATTTCATAAATGTGACTCATAAATATGTTAAATAAACATATTATTAATATATTTGTTAGCACAAAATATTGTTTAGTCTAGTAAGAAAATAACGTAGATAAAAAAGCCCTCGTGAAAAGAAATACCAACTTAAGACTACAGTGTAGGCAGGTAAAGGCCTGTCTTAAAGTGGTCTTCAACTGATCTTTTCTGGTCCCCAGAAAACCACAGTCCTTTTGTACCCGCCGGCAATTTAAACCCCCAATATCCCATCATTATTAGGGTCATCACTTTCTTGTAAGTTTCCACAGAAAGAAATTAAGAAATTGTGGGAGGAACAGAGTTGAAGCCTCTAGATCTGACTTCCAGGTATAGCTAGTCTGTTTATACAGACAGCTATACTGCTTACTTCAAAGAGAGAGAGATTAGTATCTATTTCAATGCCCTAAAAATGATGCAGGTATAGGCTGAAGGGAAAAGACCAGAAAAAGACCAAACTTGTTTGAAACTGGTCTTAAAACGGTATTAAGTTGGTCTTTCTTTTCACAAAGGAGAGGTGCTAAAGTGAGGTTATGAACAGATAACCGCCATCTTTGCCATGTAATTTACTAGTTTTCTACAGTTTTCTACGTAAATTACTTCATTTAGGTAATTTACGTAGAAAACCTCGAGTGACGCGTCACTTCGCAACCCTGCTCTCTGCGCATTTACTTTTGTACGTTCAGAGACTATATACGCGGTCCTGAATGTTGACATAAGATGCTCGCTCGAACAGCATTGCTTAGTGGACCGTCTACCCCCGAGCCCGGTCCTTTTATCAAAGACCAGTGTAATTGCCTGGATTGCGAGTACATAACCTCAAACACGTATCGTTTTTCTTACATTCCTCAGAATTTTTCTAATGAATTTTCAATAGTTCATCACGACCATGAACTTTTCAAGATGCCAGATCTTTATATGTAAGTATGTTGCACTCGACACATCTTTTTCATCGAGTTTTTAAATTCAAATTTAAATTTCTGTGTACATTTCTGCTGTCCAAAAGTATATCCTAGTAAGTGACATTTACCGTAAAGGTTATATTCCCGTGCACGTATACCAGAAAATAGTCCCTACGACAAATTCACTTACTAAGTTATACTTTTGGACAGCAGATTTTCTATATAATAAAATTGCTCGAAATGCTCAAATCCCCGTAAAGTGGCATGGTGTCGCCAAGCATTCCGCTCTTAAATGAAAATGAAAAGGTCTATTTGCTTCAAAATTCTATCTTATTTCTAATCATTATTAGGTACTGCAAATTTTTTTTTTAATAAAAAATAAATCAAATTTTTAATGAAATTTAAATTATTATAAACTAAAAGCGACTTAATTTTTAGTTACACTTTCAAAGAAAAACATTCTCCAACGTAAATGAGGAAATTAAAAAAAATTCTAATTTAATTTTGTAAAGATAAAAAGAAAATAATCAAAATTTTGGTTTGATAAAATAAAAAGGCACCGTATACCGGTTTTTGAGACAGCCCTGGTTCCAGGCAAACTGTACCCAACCCTACCTTGGGCTTAAGCAAACGACAACGGCGACGTCGGCGGTGAAATCGAGTCTGAGTCATTAGTTCATACTAAATCTTTCCCCCACCCCTATGACCCTGTTAATTACACGGTGTGTTTCACGCTTTACACTTGTCCTCATTCAAATCCATTGGTTTTGCCTCGGGCCCTTCTTGTACGTTTTCGACTTTTATAGGACTATAGATCCTTAATTTCAATAGTAAGTACGTTTTCAACGTACTGAGTCGATAGAGGGGTATTCCACGTCGGAAAGTGAGTTCATTGTTATCCACGTATTGAACGGTGGACCTTCCGCGCGCTACAATATGATACATACCACCTTCAAAATAACTTTCATTATCAGCCCACAAGCACGTTTCAAAAATGCCTTCCCAGCAAACACGTTCTGTAACTGTTCTATATCAAAAAGGTACCCTGACAGCAATAAGATATTTTCGGAATATCCCATTTAGGTCCCGGGTTATCCCAGGCATATCCCTGATGTAGTCCCGGGTTATCCCAGTTGTCCTGGGTTATCCCAGAGATATCCATGTTGTCCCGTCTTATCCCAGGGATATATCGGTTGTCTCGAGTAATCCCAGGGATACCCTGGTTGCCCAGGCTTATTTCGGTTGTCCCGGGTTATCCCAGGGATATCCACGTTGTCCCGGGTTATTCTAAAAATATACCGGTTATCTCGGGCTATCATAGGGATATCCTGGTTGTCCAGGATTATCTCGGTTGTCCCGGGTTATCCCAGGGATATCCCTGTTATCCCAGGGATATACCAATTGTCTCGGGTAATCCCAGGGATATCCTGATTGTCCAGGGTTATCTAGGTTGTCCTGGGTTATCCCGGGGATATCCATGTTGTCCCTGGTCATCCCAGGAATATACCTGTCGTCCTGGGTTATCCATGTTGTCCCGGGACATCCCCGTCGTCCTGGGTTATCCATGTTGTCTTAAGTGAATTCAGAGATATCCCTGTTTTCCTGGGTTATCCCAGGGATATACCGGTTTTCTCGAGTTATCCCAGGAATATCATGGTTGTCCAAGATTATCTCGGATGTCCCGGTATATCCCAGGGATATACTGGTAGTCTCGGCTTATCCCAGGGATATCCTGGTTTTCCAGGGTTATCCCATGGATATCCATGTTGTCCCTGGTTATCCCAGGGATATATCGGTTAGCTCGGGTTATCCCAAGGATATCCTGGTTGTCAAGGATTATCTTAGTTGTCCCAGGTTATCCCAGGGATATTCTTGCTGTCCCAGAGATATACCGGTGTTCTCTGTTTATCCTAGAGATATCCTGGTTGTCTAGGGTTATCTCGGTTGTCCCGGGTTATTCCAGGGATATCCATGTTGCCCCAGAGATGTATCGTTACAGAGTTCGAGGATGGCATTTTGAATAACCTTTTACTAATCTATTACAGAAAATGTTGTTTTTTTCTCTGTAATAGTTACATAACAGTTACATAACCATATTTGCTTGGTTGAAACTTTACACCTATGCGTTCGATCCGAAGGATATTAGAAAGATAGAATCCATTTGTCAAGATGTAACTTGATTTTGGTCAGTTTTGTTATAGGTATATAACAGTTATATAATTTTTCCATAGTTGAATTATGTTTTAGGAAGAGAATTTTGCCACGTAAATGTTACATAACTGCAATATTCAGTTTACTTAACAAAATTTTGCAACTATTGAATAGACATAATTCCATCAATAAAATTTGTATTGACTCTTTATATGTCTTTATGTCTTTTTATGTCTATATGCCATTAAACATTGAAGATAAAAAAGATAAGTAATAGTCATCAGGGTTATTTTCTTTGATGAAGCTTTTCTTGATTTTCATTAAACACAGATAAAATTCTTATCAAACGCGTTCACTCGGGATAACATTTCTTGGGATTTATGTACAAGATTTTCACAAGTTTAAAAAGAAAGCAGCATTCATCATATCATAGTTTGAACACACTTTACAAAAAGAAATATAATCTAATTTTATTTATTTTATTTATTGTATTTATTTTATTTATTGTATTTATTGTATTTATTTAATTTATTGTATTTATTTTATTTATTGTACTTATTTTATATATTTTATATATTTTATCTATTTTATCTATTTTATTTATTTTAATTAATTAATTTATTTAATTTATTTTTTATTTATTTCTTGGAACAATTTCCTTTCGTAAATTTGGGAATGTTTGGAGTCATTGGAATTATTTGAAATGCATTAATATTAATATAAATTAATACTGATGTACGCAATAAATTTATCTTTATGCTATCACACTCAATTCATATTTATGAATTTTTTTCAGTTACCTTTTTATATATAAGTGATGAAATATCACTGCGTGGCTTTATTTTTTATTTTGAAAATTAAATAGAATCTGTTTTAAAAATAAAATGTAAAAACAGTTTATTTTGAGGAAGTGAAAAATGAGAAATTTTGTTTGTGTTACAAAATGTTGCACCACTAATAAGATAAGACAAAAGTCGATTCAAAGAAAATTTGTCTTAATATACTATATGTGAGGAGACAGGAATATGAAGGTAGGCACTGACCTCCAATCTATTTTTACAATTAAACACGGTGAAATTTGAATGATTAAGTTAGCTGAAGAAACTTTGCCAAGTCGGCTAAATCACTTGTACTTCCCAAGGATGAATCGCCACTCAAGTTTAGAATTTAGTAAATATAGAAAAGTAATGAATCGATAAGGATATTAATATCACAAGTTCACCAAATACGATTTCTCGTCCAAAAATGTTCTCTCATTGTCTAAAGTTAGCACTTGGGTCACAAGTTCTACAACTGCCTATTTTCACAGAACATATTTTACAAAAGATATCATTCCTGGTAGGATTATTCGATCTAATATAATTTTAAAAAAATCATATTATCTTATTATAGGTTTTGAAATTCAATTTATTTATTATTTTTTATTAATTATCTTTGACATCTATACAGACTATTTCATATTGAAAATAATATTCATTTTTCATTTCGAAAAACTGTTTCGAGGTCGAAAAGGCAATAAAGTAAAACCATTAGTTTTTCGACTTCCGTTATTGTCTCTTACATGTTAAATTATATCATATTTTATTTTTACTGCAAAGACATGCTTGAGACAAAACATTAATGTTGGTTCAAATTTCTAAGGAATTATAGATATAATTTGATTTAGAAAAATGAAAATTGAAGAATCATAAAATGAATACGTGATTGACAAGTTTTAAAAAAGATATAGTGTAAAAAAGTTCTAAACTGCGCAAAGTCAGTATGCCTAATACCAGAATTCTATGATGGATGATCTTGTTTGTGTTGTTATACCTGTTATCGGATTATTTTTTTCAAATAAGGCTTATTTATTTCGCTGGGAAATATTTGCAGATGATACTGTTAAAAGCAATGCGAATTTTCAGTTTAATTGGAAATTTATGATTCTAATCCATTGTTTCCTTTTAAAAATGTTGAATCAACAAAATTTATTTACCGTCATCATTTTAGAGTTTAAAATTTTGGAATTTGCTTAGAAACTTAAATCACATTCTATACACGCAAGTTTTCAAATGATCAATCTTTGACCTTTTTAATATTTGCAACGCAAAATTATTTAGTACTTGAGACTTCAAAATTAGATAGCTTTAGAATTTGGAATATTTTCAAAATTGAAATTAATTTTCGTTACTAATTTTACATTTAAAATTTCATAATAAAAATTGCATTAATATTTGTAATATTTAATATTTAGTTATTTATATATTAATGACATTTTTTACATATGTATTTGCGAATTCATTTTATTAATATCTGTGTCTGGAATTTCATAACTATGTATCATAACTCAAATAACGTGAACTCTTGGGTTATCAAATAAGCGTGAGATAGAAAGTCTCAAGGGAATTTTCGTTAAAGATCTTTCTGAATGAAAAAGAAATAAATCTCACTTATGATCTTTAAGTGGTATTAATCAGGTTGAAGTGTACGAAGAATACATCCTTAAAATTTTAATGGAATTGAATCAATATATACTTCTTGAATAATTTAAAACTCTCCGGCGTCATAGTTCTTGGAATAAATTATATTACTTCGCGTCGGTGAAAGATTATAATGATTCACAAAATAATTTTATAGGTATATTACATGATTGCTTACTCAATAAAAAAGTTTTTGTCATCCAGAATCATAACGAATAATTATATAAAATTACTTCCGGCCTTGTGGTGTCATTTGCAAAAATTGAGACAATCTTGCTTTATATTCTTTTGTTATTAGCGGAAACGGAAATGTTTAAGGACCCAGTAATTATTATTGTCCTATGTAACTCTTTAAACGCAATTTAAGTGCCAAAAGAAAATAGATATTTTTCATATTTTGATTAATGTTAGCAATTACTTTATTAAATTAGGAAAACAAATTTACAAATTTCTTATGCCAAAGTCTGAGGTAAATTTTCATTACAACACAAATAAGTTAATTTGCATTTCAATCTGTACACTTTGTGTAACTTGTCAACATTATTTCTGAGCATGCAAATTGCTTCTTAAAACTTTTATCTTTTTTTTATGCATGTTCACAGAAAATTCCAGGGTATCATTTTAATAAGCAGCAAAATGAGAAATAGAAAAACAAAAGATTCTGACTATAGAATAAATGATTCACTTCAGATCAAAATAATATCGCTGCAAATTAAAATAATGTCCCACGATATAGTGTGATTTGAGAATATATTTTAAATCTTATTTAGTATCTGATCTTAACAGATTAAAATTGTTTTTGTCAATAATTATTTTTCGATACTGTTAGTATAAAATCATTCTATTAAATTCTAGAATAACCTGCAATAAACAACACAAATAACATCAAGTCCATTCTATATCAATGACTCATTGAAATTGCCTTAATTTATCTATTTATCGGATAATTGTTTTCATAACTGTATTTTTCATTATCTCACACAAGATCAGGAAAAATCAAGAAAGTTCAGGAAATATCAGAAAATATTAGAAAACTACTAATTATTCATAAACATTCTAAAAACAGGAAATGTGTCAAGACCATCAATTAATTATTAATTTAATCTTTAATCATTTCCCAGTTAAGTAACAAATGATTATGTATCATGCAATCATAAATTTACATTTTAAAGTATGTTTTGGACATTCAGTTACATATTTTTCATTGGAGAATTTAATTTCTCTTTTTTGACGTACATTAAAATCAAATTATGGTCAATTAAAAAGACATAAATTCAAATTGCTATCATTTAAGTTCTAATGATAAATGACGAAAATTATAACTGTTATCAAAAATTCATAATATATTTTGCTCCAGATTTTTTTCCACTAATTTTCTTACTTATTTTAGTATTTTTAATTTCAATTTTTGATATTTTAAAACTGAATTGTCATGGGATATAATAATCCAACTATACTTTGTATTACTTTGTATGTAATAGATTTTCTGCAGAGTTCCAGGCAAATGAACTTTGTCCTTTTAATCGTATCTGACGATTAAAAAAAGTATTCTTGAATAAGCACGAGGTCATCATAATAATTTTTCAAGTACTCTGGAATTGCTGAGGATTTTACAGGTGCTTCGGACTTATTCGTAACTAACTTGTTTTCAAGAGCTTCACTCAAAGATAACTTCAAATCTCTCATTCAACAAAAAAAGAATAATAATAAATAAATAAAAGTAATAGGAAAATTCTGGATAAATATGCCTTTGTATACTATTTTTTCTGGTTAAAGTAATCAGAATTCTGGTTAAAGTAAACAGAAAATCTGGTTTTAACGATAATTATTCAGGTCATTTTAACCAGAAAAAATAATAAGTGCATATTTAACTAGAATTCTGGTTAATTTAATCAGATTTTTTTGAATGCTCACTTGTGATACACTCACTTATCAAAGTTCTTAATTTATGTAACAGGCTCTTATATTGTCAGCTAAAAAATCATCATTTATCTAAAAAATGATTAATTATTCAAATTTTGAATGATAAATCGAATTCATTAAATAGAGAATAAAAAATGTTCTCATAAATCGTTGCATCGATTGATGCATTGACATATTGTACTTGTTTAAAAGTTTTTAAATAAGGGAACTAAATTTCACAAGAAAATTTGCAAACAGTTTTAGAATGAATTTTTTACGAATTGTTTTTCGTTCCTGAAAAAACATGTTTTAAAATTTACGTCTTTGAATTTACTTGCTCTCTTTCTTTCTTTTAAAAAATATTACCTGTCCTGATTGCTTATCACTATGACTAAAAAAAAATTCCTACCGTCCGTAATATCCATGTTATTCTCTGGTTCATAGAAGCTCTTCAAGATGGAAAATATTTACAGAATTTTCTGCCCGTCTCAGGAAGTGATGTACGCAAATGGACGGAAATTTATTAGATTCACTGGCATATCGGCGACCAGTATCTGAGGCCGAAATCGAACGCTCGTTAATTGAACTACATGATATCGCTTCGCGATTTGCGTGCCGAGCGCGACCTGCTTTTGCATCAACACGCAACTCACTAAAGTCCAACCAAACGGTGAGATTGCTTGAAAAAATATATTTGGTACGATTCGTTGGTACCGACAGCTGATTCGTTGACATTTTCCCCATTCGAGTACGTTCTTATCAGGAACTACTGATTCACCTCAAATTCTAATAGCCACCAGAACCGCATATTCAAACTATACTTATCACTAGTTCCTTTAAATTTCAATTCAGTTCGTTTCATTTCTTTTAGAGTATTTCACGAAAATTTAGAAAGGTCCTGCCTATAGGCATCTAAAAGTTGCCCTCGAACATATCAGGCCCAAATTAATGCCATAGGCTGGAACCTACGAGAAATTAAACCCCTCCAAGGCATGACCTTGAAATTGCATTTTTGTAGGAGTTATAGAGGGGGAAAGCAAAATCAAAAAAGTGTTTTTTCTCGAAAACGGCTCAACCGATTTTGATGAAAAAAATATATGTTACGAACATCAGCGAAACTATTTTAAGGAAAAATTTTTAAAAAATTTGAAAAAACTATAGAGAGAAAAAAATTTTGAATTTCAAAAATAATTTCTTTGAGGTTATTATGTTTTAGAGTGACACTTTCAATTTTTTTTGTAAAAACATCTTCAGATTGTCTACTTTAACATATATTTTGGAAATTTTTTTGAAGTTGTGGAACACTGCTAAAAAAAATTAAAATCATGCACCCGTCGAAGAATAACAAAATCCTTAATTTATTCTTCGACATACACACAATCAATAAAATGAAGTTCAAATAATAATAATAATTTCTTAACAATTTCGAATTATGGGTAATTGATTCTGTTATGAAAGCACCATTTATCTACTGAAATGTGCTTTCATAGCAAGGGATATCCACAGGATAGCCTGAAAACGTCTCAGGATATCCATAATATATCATAGGAATATCCCTAGGTTATTTTCCGGATATCCTGGAGGGTGGAAATGTAAATATCTGTGGGAAATCCAGAAGGTATCCCAGGATATCAGTAGGATGTCCCATTGATATCCATGGAATATCCTGCATTTATTATGTGGGATATACCTTGGATATATGTAGGCTATCCTAGGGATATCCTGAATTTATGAAATCGGATATTCTAGGATTTTCAGGATATATCTCTGGGATATCCAGATGATATCCCAATTGTTGCAAAAAGTACCTACTCTAAAAATAATATTCATGTGGTTAATTTTGATAACTTTGTATTAAGTTTTACTAGTGTCAATTCTTTGTAAAAATAATGACAAAAAATTGACCACATATATGCACTGTAAAAAATTTTTACTGTAATTTTACCACATTGAATGTATGAGCTCGATTATTACCAACATGTATAACGTTGGGTATTTACGAAAGTCGGGAATATTACAATCTGTGTCTTGTGATTTTACTTTTAGGTTATGTGAAATTACAACTCGCTGTTGTAAATTTACAAGCGAGTGCGAATTTATAGGTTATGGTAATTTTACCAAATTAAGTGAACGAATAAATTTCCAGCGTGCTGTAATTTTTCCTTACATTCGGCAACATTACAGGGTAGATTAATTTTGCGTATTTTAATTGTTTTTCTACTTAATAATTATAAATTAATTAAATTGGAAGGAAAATATTTTATTGCAGAAAAGGGTATTATACAATATACACCAAAACTTTCTCCCTGTCGGTAGAACGGTACTTGAACGGGACTTAAACGGTACTGGGTTTAGTACCGAGTCAGTATCAAAAGTTAAAAATAATTTAAATATTTAAATTTTTAACATTTTAAGGAAAATTTTATATATTTGTAATCGTGAAAATATATAGAGTGTGAATCTTTAACTATCAATTTGCTAATTGCAAAACTGCAAAATTTTTTTTCAAATTTTAATTCTCTATACTTAGTCACTGTTTTATGACAGCCTTAAGCCCTATTCAGACGAACGGTTCCCGGTTCCGATCACGGTTACGATTGGAACCGTCGACCAATCAGCGCGCAACACGATCCGGTCCCTGTTCGGGTTACGCGTTTAGGTTTCTCTCTATTTTCAACCGTGGCGATTTCGACCGTAGCCAATCACAGCGGTCGATGAAGTCACGTG
>JBAGKK010501562.1:0-14738 GCA_037177015.1 Euceroptres primus | reverse complement strand
AACTGGCATGATTATTGTTTTATAAACTCTTATTTTGATTCTTCTAGATAAGGATCGCGATTTTAGAAGCGGCATCGAATTATTGTAATAGGAAGCAATAATAAGTGTAACGCGAAGGTTCACACAATCCCCTTCGTAGTGATTATCAGGTAATAAACTTGCCTATATATTTAATGTTTACTGACCATTATAATTACATTCACCATGTTTGGATATAGCATTAATATTTTTCTCTTCCTACGAACGAATTCTTAAAGAGAAGGTATTATATGCAATTGTGCATCGAAAATATGCAGTAAATACCTAACTTATTTTATTTTAAAGTTAATAAAGTCATTAATTGTAAATTAATTCACCTTTAATTAAGTATGTGATGAAATATTATTTATTTATTCATCTAAGAAAACATGAGTCCAGCAGTTAGGGACTTAGATTACCTTTTATTATCTATTTTGTATAATATCTACATTCTCTCTTCTCTTTTTACTCTTGAATACTTTATACTCCTGAATGCTGTAGTTGGTGGTATACATAGGCACGTACTTTATGAACAACTTGGTTCTTCCCTTCGGGAGAAAGTTTTTGATTGGTTTTTACTCGTGTTGCCACGATAAATTAGACGAAAGTTTTAAGTTCTCCTGCAGTGCATATAAGGAAGTCACTGTATGCAAGACTTGCTGCATGATATTTATTCAAATGGCCTGTTGTTCGATTCTGAATAGAATATCTTTCTTTCTTTTCTTCTTCAAGAAGAGGGCACAGCACAATAAGCTTTCTCTTGTGCATTAATTTCTTTTGAGGAACCATGACGTTTTATTTTAACCAAATTCAAAAGCGAGAACAGATTAACAAAAAGTGTACCTTCTTTAAATCTGCTACCTTTCTGACTTGTCTACTGTTTTCAATGTTGCATGATTAAAAAAGTCGCTTAATTTCTCTTTAAAAATTATATTTATTCCATGCAATATTGCAAGGATAACGCAGTTTTTGAATACCCAATAATGAAATTGAAAGTTATTCTGTTTTCAATTAAACAATTAATTGAAATATAAAAATTTTCGATCATTCATTTTCATTCAATTTTATAACTGACAGCTCTTTGCGAGAAAGGGGACGTCACGCTCATTTCTGCAATAGCAAGAAAGTAATTGCTACAGTAACTGAATTCTCGTGCACACTATGTCTGCAGAGATAACCCTACAGATCTTAAAAACGAGAAATTAGAAATCCCATGATCGTTCCACGGTGTTAAAAATTAGCATACAACTGCACGATTACAAAAGTACATGGAGCTTTTACTAGAACGATCAGGAAGCACGTGACTGTATCTATACCCTGTTCTTAGTATCAAATGGGAGATAGGTAAACTTCTTTTTCATCTCCCTCTCAGCGATTGATACGTAATGCTAATCGCTTTTCTCTACGTTCAGAGGGAGAAAAAAAGGCGAAAGAGACGAAAGACTGTTGCAGTTCTTCGATGGAAATCACTTCCTGATTCGTGGAATCGAGTACTCTCTACAGAATTCACCATCATAGAATCGCCTTAAGAATATCCGCCCTGATTTGCGATTTGAATTTGTCGTCCACACGGTTGCCTCTCGATTTCAATTTCAAAGCAATGCGCCCCTTTTATATTATCGATAATTTTATTGAGATATAGAATAATTTACCGATATCGTTCATTCATTGATCTAAGAGATTCAAGTTGCTTCTTATTCCTAGTAGCAGGTAATAAGAGTTCCTTCTTATACCAGTAGTATGACAGGAATACAGAAAGATCCAGTTTTAATGAAATGCGAAAAAAAGTCGTGATTAACGACCAAATGAACGATTGCTTCAATTACGAAGCGTTAGGGATACCATTTGTCTTTTATATCGACAATTGCTCTGTTATAAATTTAAAACCAACAACTGCAAAATACAATAGGCTGTAATAATAATTATTATTATTAATAATTAATTAATTAATTATAATAATGAATAAAGAATAACGTTAACATTGAGAATAATTTAGAAATTGCATGTACTGATTTATTATTGATATAATTCAATAATATAAGAAATTTATTCACTAACAGGGTGCGAAGTTAAATTAATATTAGTTGTCTATTGCGTGAATGATTTATAGACAATGAAATGACGTGAGTCACGCAAAAAAGTAGCCAATAAAGAAATGCTGAATATGTGGGAACAATGGTGAAAACTGCGTGTCATGCGAGTAAACTGAGTTTCCATTGGTGTTCACTGTTGGTCGGTTAATCGTCGGTTAGCGTCATTGAAAAAGGAGGACAAGCCTCCAGCGTATTAATATTTAATGATTAAGTATATGTGTGGTATATCATCATCGAGTGAAGATATTTGCGTGGTAAAGAAAAGATGAGTTATGACAACGATATGTAATTGTTGTGATCGGGTGGATCGTTGACTCACCTTGAACTCGCGAGTACTCATTAACTTATGGTAGAAGACACGGGATTTGCGGTGTATCTAGCATCCTTCGTTCGATTGTGACATGCGATATCTTCATAGATGAACGGAAATACAGCAAATTAGTCACAATTACAAGCACTTATTGCTTATAATTAGACATTGCCAGCATGTTAGAAAATTATAAGTTTTAGAAATGGTATTCTTCTAGAGATTAATAAGTTGGTAGTTTTTTGTTCTTTTAGTCATTTTCACAATTAAAGGAAAAAGTACAAATGACTTTAGAGAAATATTGAATATCTGCTTCATTACGACTTTTTCTCTCGAGAATGATTCCAATTAGCTCAGCCTTATTTTCATCAAATTATAACTAATGCTTGGTATGAGCAGAAAAATAATGCAAAACCTCTTTTAATTAAACGATCAATTATAATTTAATTAAGGTATGGTTGAGTAAAAGTGAGCCGCCTGTTATTTCGTGCTTTTATGAGAAAAATATATGATTATATTTAATTAAGCATTTTTTACCTAGAAAGAAATTATCAAGTAATTATAACGAAACTACAATGTCGAAAGTTAACAACGTGCATTGTGGTTTTGAGCAAATCTTAGCTGTCTAGCTTGAAAGTCTTGAGACAGTGGATCACGGAATAGAAAACTATAAACATGGAGGAACAACATGTGATAAGTCGATATACGAGACGATAAATTACGAGAATGCAGTCTCGCCCCAACAAATTGCTGATCGGTGTTGTGGCGACCATAATTGGCCGCGGTGAAATACCACTGACAGACCTCGGTTTAACGAGTTCATCGAAGGGATTTCTTTCAGAGTTAGTTAACAAAAAAGTGTCGACCAACGAAAAATTATTTTATAAAGTGGAAGTGGAAGTAATTAATAACTTTATAAATTAAAACAGAAACGAAATTAAAGATTTGTGTTTGCAAAATATGTTACAGTAGTTACATTTTTTCTCCAGAAAGCGAGCAATTCGACCATTAAAATAGTCCAGATTCTTTTATCCAAGAACTCAGTAATAGACGTGAAATGAATTGACTTTCTATTCGTCTCTTCTACTTTTGTTTCTCAGCTTTGAACAAAAAATTTACGGCTAATTACCAGCGAATCTTAATGACTGACGCCCGTTGAAAAAAGTAAATATAACATAATTCATGAAACGAAACACAGCCAAGGCTCATTTATTATTACCTTGTTGAACCATCTAATTATGTATTTTTTTATTTGACCAGATTATTTAAAATTAAATTACAAAGTGTGTATTTTGTATTCGTATTTTAATTAAATTCATATAAGCCTGGTACTTTTCTTGGCTTTACATATTTGTCTCTCATAAAATGACACATTCTTTGAAATTATAAGAAACATATTGATTTAATTGGTTGTTCACCACGCTAATTGGCAATGAGAAATTTCTTAGTTTAATTGCTGCTGTCAATTTCAGTCAGTTCCGTGAGGCAGGTTATTAAATTTACATCGCATACCAAATTTTTTTGTTTATATGCACAAAACAAATAATGCAATCAGCTTTACTTTCCGTGCCTGCCTGTTCTCTAATTTGGAGTTTCTTGCTAAAATTATTGCTTCTAAAGACAAAATTTTCGATGGATTATATTCTTATGACTGCAAATTACAAAGAACTTTCATTTGTTTCAGATGTGGATCCTGCTTCAAAGCACCAGACTACATACGAGGTGAGATGAAATCTAATAAGACACTACCTTCAAAATAAACTTTACTCAATAGCTAAAAAATTGTATAAAATTATTAGGCCATCTAAATCAATCAGTTAGAGAACAATTCACTTTTTTTTTTTGACCCATCAACCTATTGGAGTTGCATGAAACGGTCGATCGCCGTCTCTCAATCAATGAAATCATAGTTCAGTATCCCACGATCGATGAGCTAGCACTCTGAGGAGGAAATCGATTTTTCTTCATTACACGTACATTGTACAATTCAGATTTTACTTTCCCGTGTCACAATCTAAAGTTCCCTCTAGTTGAGATGATGATTCTTCGAGCGCAAGGATTACGGAAAAGCTCTCTCATCCATTCTGAACTCCATTGCTGGCAGTGATTGCCCTTAATTCTGATATAATTCATACCGCCGTGTCGGTGGGTCTAACACTTAGCCTAGTAAGATAGCAAATGCAGCAACATGAGTTAATATAATAATCTTCGGGCGGTACAAAGTGCACATTTTATTGCACCTCACAAACTGTGCAAGACTAATCTCAGTACAGCGCAATCACGCGATAATAACACCTCTTTCTCTTTTGATACTTTGCATCGACAATCCATCTTTCACTCAGATGACGATACTCATTTTCAAGACAGGAGAAAGCAGTTGTCAAATTCTGTAGAATTTTTTGACTTCAGAAATCTATTATCTAATTGGTAAATGTACCAATATTAATGATATAACCATAACGAATGTTTCGAGTATATCTTGCTGTAAATTTTGTTTCACAATTTGATCATAAAAATGACGGAAAAACTTCTTCCACTTTCAAAAGTATTTTGCATTTATTTCATTAAACGGTATTCGACAAGCTATGAATGATTTGCATCGCATGAACTGTTATTGATTTCCATCTATCAATTTGGATCGAATTCGAGTAGCAAGTTACTACTGCACATATATCGTACAGAATTTTATTCACCAAGGCGCCAATACTTATTTCTGACAATCGATTCAACATTCATTACTGCCAATCAAGTATATGAAGGTGTGCAGTTCACATGATCGAAATTGATCTAAACCTGCGATAAATTTGTTGGCAGTTCACTAACTGCATTTTAAATTGGCAGTAAAATCTATAGATTGTGCTTGAGAGTCATCATGCAAAGTGAAAACTTTGCAAAAACGTCCATAGAGCGTTGTAAATAACTGCTGAGTATTATGATCTATGATTATGAAGTAGTAATTATTTATGCGTCAAATTAAATAAATATTATGATTTTGGTTGCGTAAAGGACAATGAAATAAACCTTAATTATTGTAATAGTACTTTCCTTCCTGAAGTTTGCATCAATACAGAATACAAATTCACATGGTGAAATTCGAATTAATTTTATGTTATAGATATCTGTCCTATTAATTAATTTGAAAAATAGGGTTTTAATTTTCATCTTCATTATTATCTTTTCTTTTCGAGAAAAATCTGAATCATCTTGTTAATAATTAAATTAAATTTATTCGGGTATACACATATGGTTTCACAATGGGCTATGCCTAAGATTGATTTAAATACAGAAGTGAAGAATTGTGCCTTGCGGAGGTCGGCAATACAGCAACACTCCCGTTGCTGTTGCTGACCTGACATATGCGTAACAATGCTAGGCGTGTCTGTCGAGTGTTGCAACTGATTCAACATATGAGCTTCACGTATAATATGCCTTTGCATAGACGCGTGAGTTTCGTGTTTATAAATTTACGTAGGCACACAAATGTTTGAATATACCTTTGCGTAGGTATGCAGGTGTATGCATATTTAAGTGCGGAAGGTATAATAAGCATAATTACTCCCGAAAAAATTATTCCACTACTTTCATAATGAATTATGCAGATAATTTTTTTCAGTTATTCCTGTATGTTTCAAATAAGCTGCACCAATAAATCACTTTTATGAATTTGATCATATTTTTCATTTATCAGAATTACATTTCTGTATAGCATGTAGCTCCAAAACCTATGAAAGAACAGCAATCTATTATTATGTATAACTGCAATTAATTATGATATTTTATAGAAATTTCTTAACACGGTATCGACAACATTAAAAGAAGTATCATATATCACACATCAGACTTGTAACTATGCTTAAACTTTAAATATACTTTAGCAGTAGATCGTTGCACGAAGATGTTTTAAATGTCAAGGCGAGGACACGGTGGCGTTGTCGAAGCTTCACCATCTACAATAATTCGATCCGCCTACGATCATCATTCCATTAAAGGACAGTTAACACATAGTTCAAGATGATATCTTATTAGAAGAAAAGCAGAAAATTATAGGTGTAATATAAAAAATGTAAAAGATCAATTCTTCAAAGTTAACGCCTAATACTTTCTTAAACTGTTTCACCTTTATCTATTTATAACATGTTCTGCAATATAATATTAATGTAATTGGATGTTTTTTTTCTATTTTACAGGATTCAGTAGCAGCGGCCTCTGAGGGAGCGGAAGAAGCCTATGATGATGTCGACGATTCCGATATGTTTATGGAGCCAGATGACGCGGAAATGGAGCAGAGCGAAACTCAACCGACTCACGAGCAAGACCCAGAATCTATTTCAAAAATGGATGGTCCAGAGCCAACTGAAGGTGACAATGAAGAATCTCCTGAACTCAAATCAACACCAGAAATCTCACCAAACGTTAAACTAGAAAGTGTACCACAAATTCGAAATGGTCACCAGCAATCTCGGGAACAAGATCCGGCCCCTGCCACAGTTCTGGCCGTGAAATCAAACGAACCTTCCGTTAGCGTTGTAGCAACTGTTTCTCAAGAAGGAAATAATAAAAAAGAAGAAAGCACCGAAACGAACGACTCCAGTGAGAAGAACCTTGAGACCGATAGTCAGAACTTCTTTCCCTCGTTTGCAGAGTTGTTTACCAATCACCGGCTTCCTTACACAGAGCACCAGCAGCAACAGCAACAACAACGCTACCGACCCAACCGATTCTTAGGATACTTCCAACGCGATCGAGGAAATTATCAAGCTGCCTCCACACAGTCAAAGGATGCTCTACATCCTCTCTTGGGATCAGGAAATTTCGGTGTGATCCGTGGAGGAACTTATTATCCCGAAGAAAAAGAAAATGATGAATACTCAATTGACGAAACCATCTACAATCCATATTACCATGGCGGTAACGGTCGAGGCCGTCATAACTATTACAAAAACCCGAAACCTCAACCCGTTCGCGGAGGAGATTTCTTTGCAAATTTCCGCGATTTCGCTGACATCACAGCGCCACCCAAGTCCAGCTTCTCTCATTTATCGGTCGTCTATGCAAATAAGAACGGCAGCAGCACTGCACGAGTTAACGACCAGCCCAGAAACATTTTTGAGACCCTGAGAATGTTGGAGGAAGAAGAGTTTAATGCAGCCACAACCACGACAGAGACGCCGCAGAAAAAGCTCAGTCAAGGCAAGCGGAAGTTGATAAAGATGAAAAAATATCAAGAAGACAAAGCCAGGAAGTCACGCATGACAGTGGAACCCCTTCTGGCCCTTAGTTGAACATTCGTATTAGACGAATAATAATAAAGTGTACAAAAGACGCCAACGCTTCGGGAGTCATCCCATGAATGAATCTGGCCATGAGATCAGAACCAAAGTCTGAGTAACGCGTCGTCATTGTCGGAAAGGTGTGACGAGAAGTTACAAGAGATCACGAGAAGATAGAGTGAGGAACTCAGTTTTTCCGTCGCGAAAACAAATCCATTTTACATAGATACGATGTCTAGAAAAATTTTAGAAATTTGTTCTATGTAGACACAGTTCACTCGCGTTGTAAACTTATTTGGGATCAACAGAGTCTCATGATATCAGCTTTATCATTAGGAAATTCCGAGCAACCAATAACCTATACAAATTTTGATATTTATTTTTACAATAATATAAAAACAATTCAAAACGAAAGTTAGTATTAAACTGAAATTTTCATGTTTTTCAGTTCTCTAAATCTGAATCAGTTAAAAATGGCGAAAACAGTTTCTGCCAGATAAAATCATTGCAATCGATAGCTGACTTTTTTTTGCTTCAGTAATCAATGAAAATGAAGTAATTGGCAGTTCAAATTGACATTTCAGTAGAAATGTACTAATTTGTAGTCAAAAAAGTTACCAAAATTTCAGTGGAAAAAAATTAACTGACTTTCTAGTTAGAAACAGTCTGAAAAATCAGTGAATATTGATCAGTCAAATTTGAACTGAATAACTCATTGTCTGTGACTAATTCTTCTTTATTTATCAACTTTTAACTAATTCAGATTTAATGACATATTCGCTGACTCTGAATAATCTGCTCGGATTTCAAATAAAAAAAGCTGATCTAGTTATTTAAATTATAAGTAATTTCAAATTGTGGTAATTTACTCCAATAACAGGACAATCCCGTATAGCACAGGTTAAGCCAAAATATGCTTTTCATATGCCAGGAATATGCAGAAAATTCAATGTATATTTTTCATATCCCTGTGCTGTATGGGATGTGCCTGATCTAAAATAATTTCGAGTAAAGTTACTCGAGTAACTTTGATTCCCGCTCGAGTAACCTGTCACAACGACTTTCGTATTAATGCGAAACGAGGATATAATCTTCGACGATGTACCGTCATGTATGATGCGAGTTCATTCGCAAGTTAATGCATCCGACAAAATACAAAATGAATTGACCGAATCAGAACTGAGTATTGCGAAAGATCCGGTCTCTTAAATCTCAAGTTCTTTATTTACCGACAAGAAAGTTGTGACAAAAAAACTGTAGAGTCTATGCAAAAGAAAAATAATAATTAGTTTTTTTAATAATTCTCTTTTCATATATTTAGAATTATATTTTCAAATGGACTGAAATACTTTTTACCGCAAGTACTTATGCGTACGATATTGGATATAAAGAAGAATTCTTTCACTTTCGAAACTTGGTTAATATTATTTTTAAAGTTACGGTTAAAATTTATGCACTGAACAACGGAATTCCTATCCCCTTGGAGTTCTGTCGCTGCATTTCCGATTCATTCACAAGATTCACGGTGAAGACACATTTTGGTATCGTTAACTAAAAACATAGTATTTATCTCTTGGGAAAAATCTGATAAATTAAAACTGTATTTAATAAAGCTTTTTTGAAAGATACCGTAGGTTGTGGCTATTATGTACAATTTTTACGTATTTTTCGAGGTTTTTTAAACTTTACGTCCAAGAAAAACTTTTTTCAGCTTTTTCATTTTACAGACAGTTAGAGGACTCAATTCAGAAGAGAAATCAATAATTTTTAGATTTTTAAATCATTTTCTACTTACTAATAATAATTGTTGAAATGTTGTACCTTTTTGTACCGCCGATCTTGTAAATACGTACAACTATTGTTTTTTATATTTTAAATAAATAAAGCAATTTTTTAATACTGAAATACTACTTAATATTATTTTACTGTTTGAAACTACTTTCTGATGATAAAATATGAATAAAAAAAGTTTAATTGAGAAATTCATATTAGTTTGATATTTATCAAACAGAAAAAAAATAAAACAATTAAACATCAACATTCATATTAACGAAATATATTTTTAGAAGGATCTTTAATTTGTTTAACATCCATGTAAGATTCTAAGGCCATTTCTAACCATTTAATTTACTGGCCATCCCAAACTGAGCAATTTAACTGATCTATAATCTATAATTTAACTGATACAAATTTTTTCCTGAAAGCAAAAAAAAAGCTCTATATTAAAATAATAATAATTACAGATAACTTTTTAGAGATAACATTTTCTCTTATAACTGATGTTAAAATCTTCAAAATGCAGCACAAAAACTTAATTCTGTCATCGATTGAGCTGCAAAATCGAAAATAATAAAATCTGAAAAGTGAGGTTAGGCTTCTGACAGGCATCCTCATATTTTATACATTTATATTTTGATTTTCGATCAATTATTGTGAAATATTATTTCAACTTAGCTTTTTAAAAACTAAATAATTTAAAAAGAAACAAATACCCGACTGCACCAAACTGAAAAATTAGTCTGAATCAGCCGAATTGTACCGCCGATTTTCGAATTTTCATATATCACCTTCGAACTAATTAATGAAAGCACAAACTTGCATTTATGAAATAAATTCCTTTTACCACTTAAATTTGGAAGAAAAACACGGGCAATCGAGAATTTTTTATTACTTTTAAACTATTGAACCGATACAAAGTTTGGAAGTCTAAACAATTTTTTAAAATGCACTCACATATTTCAACATTTTTCAATGCTTGTACAGAGGTCGCATAAAATTCTGCCCTCATCCTCGGTAAAGTAGCAGTCCTTCTGAATCTTATATACTAGGAAATTATTATTTTTATCCCCTTTATCATATTGAAAAATATACTTAAAGTAAGTTGTACATATTAGCCCCACCATGCGCGAATAGCCCCACTCTACAGTACAATTAAACAATTTTGAATTTTTTCTAAATATTTTTCGTCTACTGCGAGAACTACCATTTTACCTAGTAAATCTATCCTTTATATATCAGGAAAAATACTTTTATTTTTCACTCACTAGTTCTTCACCGTCAATTATGTCACATTGTTGTTTTATTTGTTGTTAATTATTGTAGCATTAGTAGTAGATCTTATCCGAAAAAACGGTGCTCCGAAAAATGATTGGTATTTTCGGCACACAAATAAAAGCAAATAAATATTTTTTATAAACCAGATCCCAAGAATTATTTCCTTTCTTCACTTACATTATTTTTATAATAATATAAAATATCAGAAAAAAATTGTCTTAAAAAATAAGGAGATATTTAGGATATGGTTTTCTTTAAGAAGCTTGATTCTCCAAGATATATCATTTATTCATGTAAATTGTTGAAGTACAAAATTATAAAAACGTTTTAGGTAGTAATACTAATAATTCATAAAAGTATCCAATAATTTGTGAATATTTTAAGACAAATAAAACCTTTAAGACAATAAATGCTACAGATGTTAGGTTCATAACGATCAAAAATTCAACCATACATCTTTTAACATAACGACTGTCAGTTGATCATTTCATGTATTTATGCATTTTTGAAATCATCTTACCGATCCCATTATGGATTTCACTGTGTGTTGCTAACGCGCACATGTAAGCGGGCGTACTGAAGACGTTGTATTTTTTACAACGGGTTACACCGTTAACATCTTTTTTCTCAATTTTTGCGCCCATTTTTTTTACTTTTTTAATAACATCGCCATACGGCCATTTGTCATCTGGGCCTAGAAATTTATACGAACATCAATGTAAATAGCTATAACCAGTTCAAACTTGTATTACAATTTCAAGTAATTTGGAGATAATAATTGCTTACTGTATAAGATACATATACATATAAAATTAAATCTGGCTTTGTTTACTTACGGTCCTTTCCTAATGTCACCTTAACCCCTTTGAGTACCTTTGCTATTAACACTGGTGAAATACATATTGCACCAATCGGTTTTTTACAGCAGAAAAATTCTTCAATAAGTTTCTCCACTTCAGGTAAGATTATGCAGTCACTTCCTTCAGAAGCAAAGTTGCTCCTGAATAAAACCAAAGATTAGATGCAAGAAAACGTAGTATTACCAGTTATTCAAGTTATAAATTTTATTAAGAACATGATGATGCCTAAATTAAATTTAAAGTCTTGAAATCTTTTAAAGTTGAATTTTTACATGGTCTTAGCTGCTCCGAGTCCTCCAGGAAATATAAGTCCTACAGCTGAACTCGGATTGCACTCACTAAGAGGTTGTATTAACGATCGTGCTATTCTCGCTGCTTCTGTTAAAGCGTTTCTTGTTTCATCAGTGGTTTCTTTGGTGCAGTGATTAATTACTTCACAAAGATCGACTTCAGGAGCATAAAATTCAGGCTTAAAACCTTTTTGACTGCAGTGAATTGCAACCGAAACAGCTTCCGTTATTTCTGTTCCATCGAGATTACCACATCCACAGAGGACCTGGACACGATTAGCAAAAACGGAGACATTAGGGTAATAATCTCACCAGATTATGGAGGAAAGTATGGAAAAAAGTGATTGTATCATAGCAGATCCAGAAGGGAAAGCTATATATTCGATAAAACATATAAAGATTGCCCGTTAACGAGGCAAAATGCTTACGAAGCTAATGTACAATAATAAAAATAATGAGTATCCGCACCAATAGCCGCTGTAATAAACGCAAGAAGCAATTGCTTTTCTCGGATTACATAATACTGTCTCATGAGCAATTAAGATTGTATTGTAATTATAATCGACTGAAAGACAGATAGTAATTCAATCATATTCTTCTAGAGAAAAGTTGATTTGTAAAACACGTGCTACCAACTTCCCCACATAATCATCTAAACTTTTACTGCAATAAATTATTTATTTGTTTCATTAAAATTTTTTAGTTCTAGTTTCACCATCATTTTTCTTAAAATTCACTTCCATAAAAGTTTAATTACATATTTCTTTCATAAATATGGCTGAAGTAGATGAGGTTAAGATGAAATGAGGATGCTGATGAAATAATGTTTATAAGTAAAAATTAGAGAACCAGCTAAGTAAGAAATATTCAGTTTTGTACCACGGCTACAGATTTTAAATTGCATCCGGACGAATTCTTTCTTCCTATTCCTAATATGTTGTAAATACTTGTCGTATGAAGGTTAGTCCAAGAAAGATGGTCCAATTTCACTGGTTGATGAATAATGGATGCAACTTTAGACCGCAACATTATTTCATATAATTTCTGTCTTTAATAAGAACATTTAATAATATAGTCGGTATTATAAAAAGCACTTTCAATTTTCATAAATAATTTTGAATGGTGCGG
The DNA here is from genome assembly GCA_037177015.1 of Euceroptres primus. Lineage (NCBI taxonomy): Eukaryota > Metazoa > Arthropoda > Insecta > Hymenoptera > Figitidae > Euceroptres > Euceroptres primus. The sequence goes on along the minus strand of JBAGKK010501562.1, from coordinate 1,718 downwards.
CATTGTCAACTTTGATTAATAGGCATTATTTTCAAATGTTTCCCACGTGGTTTTAAGCGTTTTAAAATCATGGTCAGATGACCAGACCAGAGCTAGAGTTTATTGCTAATATAGAAAAATATTTAAGCCCACAAGCGTAAAATTGAATGTCTAAATAAAATTATTAAAAGTTTTGTTAGAACAATAATAAATATGAACAATACGTTAGAACAATAACGAAAACTCGGAAAGTGCGTCTATTTTGCTCCAGTATTTTTAAGTAATACTATCTAGTATCATCCGATGATATGCAGTGACTTAACGTTCATCAATAAAGTAGTCAAATTGCTGTCGATGATATTGTGCAGGGTAGAATGTTGCCACCTATTGTCACGAGATGGCAGAGGCTGCCTTTGCTAGCAACAGTATCTCTGTTGGAAAAAGAGGAAACTATAATATACTTTGTCCACCTCATTTGGTAAATTAAACATCGGTAAAAGAAAAGTTATTTGTTACTTTTCAGCTTGGATAAACTCATAAACTAGTGAAAGGAGAAAGTCGTAACAGGGCGTCTCCAATGCTTAAATAAATATCGGCCTGGTAGCTTCGACTTACTTTATGGATCGTAACCTTTATTGTGCACTAGGAGCAATTTTTGCTCAGGCTATGAATACGAAACACATAACGCAAGGGTGGTTCTGTGAGATTTAAGATGTAAAGTCATGGGTAGGATAAATTTACTGCAAAAAAAATCCAAACAATTTATTGAAATTCGAATATATATAACTACACGCCTTTATTAATGGCTATAAAACTTTTGAGTCAAAATGTGACTTTTTAATTTATTTTTCTACAACTTTGAGTGAATAAAGTCTTCAGCAACATTAAATTTTTCCGCATTAAAAAGTTATAATTCTAAGTTTAGCAGTGATTTTCGCTTCTACTTAGAAGACAGTATCTTTTCATTTAAGATCCATTTCGGAATTAAAAAAGATTGCGAGAAGAAATTATAAATATTTTGTTTCGAATATTACAAATATTACTCTCAATTATTGTATTCTTGAAAATTGCTTCTACTTTAATATTCATTTTATTTTTAAAATAACGTATTGAAATTGAAATCAGTAAAGTTAATACTGATAATTATAAATGCTGTAAAACTATCGATGAAGTTTCCTGATATTAATTACTTTTTTTTTTCTTTATTAAATGCCCTTGGTCAAACCATAATTGGACAACCCAGATATTGTTACATGGGTTTTCTATTGACTAAATAGTAGGTTATTTTAGTTCTTATTCTACTTATATTTAATATATTGCATTACTGCAGGAGAATGCAGTCCGGAGACATTCGATGAAAAAATTGAACCTTGCATACCAGAGTGGTAATATAAAAAAGGTCTTATTAACATTTATTCCACAAATTTCGGTCAAATCAAGGGATTTGTTTTTACAATTTCAGATAATGATTCAATTTCTTTGAGCATCGTGCTAAGATATAATTAGAGAGATTTTTATTTTAAATTCTTCAATATGAAATGCTTTGAAGTAAAAATTGTTCAATTTAATCCAGTTCATTAGTGTAGGCGAAAGCAGTCCGCGTTAATTACATAAAAAATTAGAAAACATTCGATAAAAAGTATAGCCTTGCATATCAGAGTGCACTGAGAAAAATAGATAGTGAAAAGGAGGGGAAGTTAATATCTGGATATTGAACTATGGGACAGCTATCTAAGATA
>JBAGKK010501551.1:0-14739 GCA_037177015.1 Euceroptres primus | reverse complement strand
TTTTGAAGATTCTAAAGAATTTAAGAGAATTTCGGTAATCTTTTGTAGACTTTGCAGGATTCTAAAAGATTCTGTAGGTAATTCTAGAAGATTTCGAAAGTATTCAGAAAATTTCAGAAGATTCTGGAAGAGTCTAGTATGTGTTATAAAATATTGAAGAGCTTTGGGATATTATTTTATAAGATTATTGTAGGAAAACCCAAGAGATTCTAGAACAGTCTCAAATATTTTGGAGAATTTTTAAGGATTTTAAACCAATTTTGAATATTCTGGAGGATTCTAAGAGATTTTAGGAGACGTGCGTAGATTTTGAAAATTTGGAAATTATGGGATATTTAGAAAAACGTTAAAACAGTTTTTGAATGTCACAAGTTTCTATTTCTTATAATTCTTGGAAAATTATTCGGAACATTGAATATAAAAAGAGAAAAAAGATAGAAAAAGGAATGAAAGTCTTTAAAAAAGTAAGAATTAGGATTAGGAGATTTGGAGAATAATAGGGGAAAGGGGGAAAACAGGGGCAAAAGGGAAATAGGAGACTGACTGGGATCCCTGATTTTTTAATATTAGATTTATATAATTATAATTGTTACATTATAATTATAACTATTGAGATTTAATTATAATTTGTTGATAAAAAAAATTCCCTGACTCTTTGAAGGTTTTCCCTGACTTTTCCGCAGAAGGAATCTACGATTTTGCTTGACCAGTTTTAAATTCCCTGACATTCCCTGACTTTCCAGAAGTTCCTGATCTATAGCAACCTTGTTTAGTTTCAAATTTAAATCGTTCCAAATAGTACAAATTCCCGTTAAAAGTGCCTAAAATTGAAAAATTTGTCATTTGAAATGTTCGGTTTTCAAAGTGTTTAATTTTAAATGCTCCTTATTTGTAAATTGAGAAATTATCGTCCTTTTGCATTGAAATTATCAAATCCTAAAGAATTCCATATTTGAAATTGTCCACATTGTTTTCCATAATTGTTGGATTTTCAAGGCGACTTAAGCATTTACCCAACTGCGACGTCATGAATTACAGACTTTTATTTGCTTTTAAATGCATTATATAAAGCGGGCTTATTATTAGAAAAATGAAGTTATTGAGGAGAAATTTTGGGAAATGATCAAGGATATATCTTGAAATAAATAATCAAATTTAACTATTTTTTACAGTATAAAAATTTTTCCGCACCAGCCAGACGTGCCTTGATATATATTTTATCATTTCCCAAAATTTCAGCTCAATAGCTCGATTTTTCTAATAATAAGCCGGCTTTTTATAGTGTATCTAAAAGTAAAAAAAAGTCTGTAATTCATAACGTCACAATTAGGTACATATACTATAGCCTAAAAATATCGACTTATTTTTTTAAGATGTAATCAAAATAAAACCAGTTAAAAAAGGACATACTTAAGCGGTAATCGTACCGGTCCCAGTAATCGTGCAATTATCACATAACCTAATGAAATAATTATAAACGATCTTTAAAGAAGAATTTGGTAACAAAAAATAACGATCTTTAGCATTATTTATTATCAAAACCAATAAAAATCAAGTATAATCGCTTAAAAAATAAGAATGATAGCGAAACGATTACTGGGACTAAGGTCATAATTACTGAGACATTTAGCTTATGGGGCATTATTTCTCAACTGCCCCAATCCAAAAATCAATCGAACTCGATTGGACTTTAACTTGGGTAAAGTGCAGTCCTATTGGATGGTAGTTTATGGAAAAAAATTTTGTCGCTGGGACACATACTTAGGGACGGGGTGTAATTTTTGAATCTATTTCGATGATTTAGACCTCTGTTAATATCAATAAAATCAATTTTTTGCCTCTACAATTTCGATATGGTTTTTCACGCCCTTTCCATTGATCGTACGCATTTTTTGGAAAAATAAGTATTTGCCCTTCAAAAATCAAAATAAAAAATAAATGACTTTTTTTCGAATTTAGGGTATTTTTTTATTTTCTTTTTATCTAGAAAGAAAGCTTAGGTTCTTGCCTTTAAACACCTATAGGTTTAAAAATGGACAAATTGTTGTTTACTTTTGAAAGTAAGCGTTATTTAAGTTTGTTTTAGTTATTTTTGTCAATGATTTATGACTGATTTAAAATCAATACAAAGAAATGTTCTTACTACAGCTTCGGTAGGGTTTTTCATGCCCTTTCTACTGATCATAAGCATTTGTTGAAAAAATAAATGTTTGACCTTCAAAAATGAATGTCAAAACATTTGTTGAAGAAATAATTGTTTTAACTTTCATTTTTGAAGGTCAAACATTTATTTTTTCGTAAAATGCTTATGATTAAAAGAAAGGTCATGAAAAGCCCTACCGAAGCTTTAGTGAGAACATTTCTTTTTATTGATTTTAAATCAGTCATAAATAATTGAAAAAAATGATAACCGAAAAAAACTTACATAACGCTTACTTAAAAAAATAAATAACAATTTGTCCATTTTTAAACCTATAGGTGTTTAAAGACAAGAACCTAAGCTTTCTTTCTAGATAAAAAGAAAATAAAAAAATACCCTAAATTCGAAAAAGTCAAATTTATTTTTGATTTTGATTTTTGAAGGTCAAATACTTATTTTTCCAAAAAATGCGTACAATCAATGGAAAAGGCGTGCAAAACCATATCGAAATTGTAGAGGCAAAAAATTGATTTTATTGATATTAACAGAGGCATAAATCATCGAAATAGATGGTACCCGTACGGAACTCAAAAATTACACCTCCTCCCTATTGGAAAATATGTGTCTCAACGACAAACTTTCTTTCCTATAAACTACCATCCAATAGGATTGCACTTTACCCAAGATGAGAAAAGATTTTTTTCTTGTCAATGTGACCAATGATTTTGACCATGTCATGGTGGAACTGAGTGTTAGGAACCTTGAAGGTTTGTTGTCTAACTTGGGGTTTTGGTTTGAGGTTTTTTTTGCGAATTGACGGAGTTAGCCATCCTTTGTGCAATCGACGCCTTTGTTTACGAATATAGTATCTTGCTTGTCATCTCACCTGAGAGTCTGACTGGCAAATTGATTGCCATTTACGAGAAACCTGAGCAGCATTCAAAAGAGATTTACTGTCCAGATGTCGTAGGATCAGCTGACTAACTTCAATAGGAAGTTCGTCAACAATGTCGATTTTATTCTTTCCGATCCCGAAGAAGTTTTATCAGTTTCTTGAAGTATTCCATCTTAGCTGCTTGGAGAGTCAGCAATGACTGAATGCTGAGTGCCGAGGCGGAGGTCTTTTATATCTGATGTCCAGAGGAGGAGAGTTCCGCCTGAGCGGACGGGTATAGATATAGAAATTGTTTATAACAAATCTGATTGTTAGTTTCTGACAATATTTTGTGCTAAATGAAGCCTGATTCGATAATCCGTCGCACATTAAATGAAAAATGTGTTTTTTTCGGGAAAAACGGACGAAAACTGTCCATTTGTTTATTGAATGCATTAAAAATTATTTATAATGAAGCTAATTGTTGAAGTTCAACAAAATTTTATATTCGACTAATTCTGATAAGCCAAGTAGTTGTATATTAGTCGAAAAAGAATTTTTTTCTGCAACAAAGCGATAAAAAATAGTTAATTTGTTTATCAAATTTCTTTATAACAATTGCGAAAAAACTGTAACAAACGAACCATTTGCTATTTGTTAATGTCTAATTAAAGATTCGAGTTGATTCCGGATAAATTTATGTCCCATAAATTAAACGATGAGAAAGAAATGTGTTTTAAAATATGTTTATTAAAAGTAAAATACAAGAAGGCGGGCTGTTCTCGCACAAAGAACTGTAATAATCACTGATGTTGATATGAATGGAAATATCTAGCAGCAGCTAGACAACGCACAATCGCACGACTCCACGCTCGCTCTACGCACACCTCTCTTCACACACTGACACTCCAGCGCACTCTAGAGTTCGATAAGGGTTAGAATTTTTTAAATGTACCCGCGAGTAATTATTTGTAACATTCGGCCACACTAATACGACTCGTCCTTGAGGAGTGTTACTAGGTTACATCATGAAATCTTGGAAACGCGTTGGTTTCCGAACATTTCTTTTAGGACGCACGGACTCTTCACTGGTATCACTGATTGAACTTAAATTGTCTCTGCTATTATTTAATTCTTTTCGCGTTGATTTCCTAGTTCTTCTTCCCGTATCGTTCTGCTGATTCTCGTTTCCGGATTCGTTAATGGCATCTGCTTCGCTCTCATCGGATTCATTATTACATGAAATCTCACAAGGTGAATCATCTATCATCGGTTTCCATAATTTCAACTGGCTCACATGGGCAGTGCTTGCATATCGCCGACCAGTTTTGTCAGTTCGCAAATCTGACACGCCATATGTGTCATTAGGCAAAATCTTATGAATTACAAGTGGTCCCCTGTATTTGAATTGTAGTTTCGTTGAATCACCAGTCGAAACTGGGGCTACTCTCATACACACGATCTCTCCTCCTTGTAGCGAACATTTAATCGACGATTTTTGTCGTAGTATACTTTACACTTGGATTGAGCTTCTTCAGTCTTCTGTCTCGCCTCTTCCTGTAAGGTTGCTTGTAGGACATATTCTTTTTCTTCGGTTAATTCTCTTACTGTCCCCTAGTCATGTCTAGGGAAGTAGCCGTAGAGAAGTTCAAATGCACTCTTGTTGGTCGATTTGTTAAACGGCTCATTTAGATCTCGTGCAATTCGTTTAAGATGTTTAGTCCAGTCTTTGCTGTCTCTCTCATAGATACTTGATTGTATAACAGGAATTAGAGTCTCATTGAATCGTTCCACTTGACCATTTGCTTGAGCGTGCCTTGGTGAATTCAAGGAATGACGAATGCCATTTTTCTGGCAAAACTAGGTCTTCCATTGCTAGGATAACTTCCTTAGTTTTAGTACTCTTTGTAGGTTCCAGTCGTACATACCTGGTGAGGTTGTCGACTAATACCAAAACGTATTTGTATTCTCTCCCGACAGAAACGAAGGGTGCTAGATGATCGGCATGAACTACATCGAAATGTCGCTTTCCTGGTGGAATAGGGTGCAACTCCCCTGGTTGTCGGCCCGCTGAGGTTTTATTCAGCATACATTGGAGGCAAGTTCGAATATGTTGGCGCACATAGTTCCTCATTCTTGGGAAATAATAATGGTGGCCCATCTTAGCTAGCGTTCGATCCAAGCCACCATGGCCGCTCAGATCATGGACTCGGACTGTTAAACTTTTCCTCATAGCTTCCGGTACCACATAACGAATATTGTTACCTGTAGCTTTATAGAGAATTCCTTCGCGTAAGACATACCCGCTGATCTAACCTTGGTCTTGTCTGGTTTGGCTTTCTTCTGGTTTCTGCAAAATTTCGCGCTTGCGGTTCAATTCGTCATCTGCGTACTGGTACATCGTAACCTCGTCTTCGAGGGATACAATCGTAAATACTGATAATTCCTCCAGATTAACTTAAGTCTTTCAACTGGAGCTCGGCTCATAGCATCGCCATGAAGAAGTTTTATTCCAGGGCGGTGAACGATTTTGAACGTGTACTCGCTAAGTAAACAACCCCATCGAGAAATTTGTAGGTTTCTCGTTCGATGAATGTTGAGATAGATGAGGGCCTGGCAATCCGTAACAATAGTGAATTTAATATTGATTAGTAATGGTCTTAATCGCGTGACTGCCCACACAATAGCCATCAATTCCAGTTTACTGGAATGATAATATCGTTCCGTTTCGCTCGTCCTACGGCTGACTGCATACACTGGATGCATCTTTAAATCATTGGCTTGTTGCAGAAGCATCCCTGCCAATCCTCTCGAACTGGCATCTGTATGGAGCTCCGTAATCCTTGTTGGGTCAAATAGTTGTAGAATGGGATAACTGGCCAATGCTTTCTTCAGATCAGCAAAGCATGCTTCGGTTGTTGCATTCCAAATAAATGGTTGATTCTTCTTTAGTAATTTGTACAGAGGTAACGCTTTTTCGGCAAAACGAGGAATAAAACGTCGGAAGAATCCGGCCATACCTAGAAATCTTCTTACATCTTGCGTGTTTTCAGGTGTAGGGAAGTCTAAAATCGCACGTAATTTAGCCTCTTCTGGTTGGATACCTTCACCAGAGATTTCGTAGCCAAGATAAAGGACCTTCTTTATTAGAAACACACATTTTGAGAGATTTATCGTAAGCCTTGCTTCGCGCAGCGCACTTAGGACTTTAATCAATCTTTCTTTCAGGCCCGGCCAATCTCTGCCAAGGATCAATATATCGTCAAGATAAAACAGAACATTTTTTCGCAATGGACCCAAAACTCGTTGCATAAGCTTGCTGAAATAAAAAGGCGCATTCATGAGTCCAAATGTCATCAAAGTGAACTCGCCTGTTTCGTCTGGTATAATAATCGCTGCTTTTGCTCGACTTTCCTCATCTAACGGAACCTGTAGATATCCGTTGGCAAGGTCTAACATGATGAACAGCTTGCTGTTACTCAATAATCTTAAATGATCGTCTAGGTTAGGTAGTGGGAAATTCATCCTTTCCGTTTGTGCATTTAAACGCCGATAATCAGTCACTAATCTTGGTTCTCCATTCTTTCTCTTCACTAGAAGCACAGGACTCGCATACGGAGATGATGTTTCTGTTATCAATCCATTATCTTTCAAGGATTTCAAAATCTCCCTTATCTTCTCACGTTCCCAGTCGCTAGCTTTGTTTGGTTTACAAAAGAAGGGTTTACTACCTGGTGTTTCTCTGATTTCCATGTTTATGAGATTTGTGCAACCCAATTCTTCGTAATTTCTGGAAATAGTATCATTGATTTGCAATTGCATTGCTCATCTACCTTGATTTCCGAAAACGTCACTGATGCTCTTTCCTTTCGTGATTTTAACACATTCAACGAGCTTATTTGACAGGTATTTGGTAATTTCTTCAAAGTTGAATCTGCATGTCCAAAATTAATATAAGGAAGTAGATAATCCTGTTCCGACTCCATTACATTGATGAATTGAATTCAATTCCGAGGTAGGGTGATATTTTCTTTCAAAGTTAAGTTTGTATCGGCCTTTTCAATTTTTATGCTCGCAAATGGTGTTGCTTTGTTTTCCGTAAATAGAAGTTGATCATCCGATTTCTTGTCCAATGAATACATCTGTTGGTTGCGTGTCGTCAGGTACTACACGAAGGCAGACTCAATCTGCTACCCCGTCAACTGTGATTTGAGCAATCACTATTTCATTGGATGCGACTCGATAATTATCTGGACCCCAACTCTTCAATTCCGAACGACGCTGAAGTATCAGATAATCACCCTTGATCGCAGCTGATTCTTTTATCGTAGAGTCGGAGCTTCCTGGATCTATAAAAGCGTTCCAAGCTTGATCATTCACGAATACGGTTTTAAAATATTTCTTCACCGAAACATCATTGGATCCCATTATCTGTCGTACTTCTCCACTATTCGACTTGAATTTGCTGCAGTGTCTGCGAGTATGACCTGTCGCTTGACAGAGTTCACAAACATCCTTTCTCTGAGGTTCAGGACAAGTTCTTCGATATGTGTCCATATACTGAGCAGTTGTAGCATTTCAATTCACCCTTGTCATTCCGTAGAGGTGGTCTTCCATCTGGATTTGATTGCTGTTCTCGACTGGAGTTCTGTCCTCCTAAAATTTCTTGGATTATTCTTGTCATTTTTTTGGGTAAAATTCTTTGATTTTGATCCGTCTTCTTTTTTTGCCTTGGAAATTTCTAAAGATCCTCTAATTCTTTCTCCACATTGTGAGTTTAAACGTTCCTGTCGCACAAGGTCGAGTAGAAGATTGTCGTAGTCTTCGTGTTTCTTAGCTGACAAAGCATTGCATAAATCTCTGGACCATAAACCGATTAAAATTTGCTCTTTAACTTCTTCGAGAGATAAGCCCAGTTCTTGACAAAGCCTTGCTTTATCCATAAAATACACATTCAGGGATTCACTCTTTTGTTGAGTCCGTTCTGACATTCTGCGCCATTTAACGGTTAGACCTTTTGCACTGATGTACGTTTTAGTGAATGCTTCTTCCAAGTCCTTCCAAGTCTTCAATTTGTAAATGTTGAGACGAAACCAATTCAAGGCTCCTGCCTTAAGATGACTTCGAGATCATTCGAACACGAATCCTGAAGGCCACTGGTGAAGTAGTTTCATACGGTTTAAATTTTCCAGCCACTTTTTCGCTTGCATGCGACCCTTCTCGCCATCAAAAACCTGTATGTCCTTGCTCAAATCTGGCATTACATGAAAGGACTCGGGTACACCTTCGTTACTAGATGCAGTAGCTGGTGCGGTAATTCGCTCAGCTAATCTTTCCAATAATGCATCTCTACGTTGATTCTCAAGAATCATCATTTTCACCAATTGTTCAACTGACATCGGTTCATTTCGTTCTCCTCGTGGTACTTGATTATTTGGCAGGTTGTTGAAATTGTTACTTTTTTGATAATTCGGTCCGGGCGGATGTTGATCTAGGTCAGAAAGAACGTTGATCCGGTAAATTTCTAGATTCAAATCCTCCATCGTTGATTTCTCAGTCCAAGTTGGTTATATTGTTCTGCGGCGAATTCTGTATAGTACGTTCCATCCGCGTATCGTCGACACTTCGCGATAAGTCGAAGGCATTTTCCGTATGCGCAGAAAGAATCGATGCGACAGAGTTACTATCATTCTCTGAATATGCCGCGTGTGAAGAATTTTGTTCATTTTGCAAGCCGCGTACAAATCGCCCAAAGTCTTCTAATGGAATATTTAACATATTTCGACGCTCCATTTTGACCAACTTTTTTTTGGGTCTTTTGTACCACCAAAGTAATTAAGACTCTATAAACGATTATCCGCGCACTTGTATTCTCGGTTACGTTTCTTTATTTTCACTAAATATTTTCGTTTATTTAATTTTCTTGCAAATGATCTTAATATTATCTCTCAAACCATTCTTTCAATCAAAATTGTTTCTAATATTCGCACACTGTCATTTATTTGCCGTATAAAATTATCTCTTTTTCTTATTTAAACTTACTTCGCTCAAAATCGTTTCTTTATTTTTTTCGCACGCTAAATGACATCAATTTATTAAAGGTATCGCTCAGCCTAGAACATAATCTCTTAACCGCGAAGGTTTACACAACCTCTTAACCGTCAAATTCCAAACTATACTCAAGGTGGTGACGGATTCACGCAAAAGTATCGAATTTTCGCACAAGATATATCGCACATTAAAGTTTCATAATCATCGTCTATCGAGATTTTCGTCCGTACAACTTCAGAGCTCTCCTTTATCTCCACAATAAGTCTCTTGATTCGAATTTTCCCAAGGCCAGATGCCGTGACACACACAATTGAAAGGGGGGGGGGGGATTTCACAGTAAAGCAATTGGAAATCCACCAAATAGAACACGTATTTCGCAGGTTTTAGACAAACTAGATTGTTCAGTTCACCTAGGAGCAATGTTGATCATTTATTGATCGTGCCATCGGACAACTTCCACCAAACACCGTCCCTCAATTTATGGCGTCCCACTTCGACCATGAAGCGTGAAAAATCTTGCGTAATTTTTCCAAGCGGGAGCTATTATATCCCATCGCTGAATGTTGTAAAATATGTTTATTAAAAGTAAAATACAATAAGGCGGGCTGTACCCGCATAAAGAACTGTAATAGTCACTGATGTTGCTATAAATGGAAATATCTAGCAGCAGCTACACAACGCACAAACGCACGACTCCACGCTCGCTCTACGCACACCTCTCTTCACACACTGACACTCCAGCGCCCTCTAGAGTTCGGTAAGGGTTAGAATTTTAAAAATGTACCCGCGAGTAATTATTTCTAACAAATGTTTTTTCAAAAAACGTAACTTTTTTGTCACTTTACTTGATTAAAAATAGTATAAACAATTAAAAAATCACAAAGATATTTACTTATGATTTATAAAAGATACATACCAAAAGTCAATACCTTTAAACAAATTTTATAAACAAATGCATAATGTCGCCGTTTATGAATAGAATGGTTTCGTTTTCTTAACAAAACCAACTAAAAATATCTTACTAATAGACTTTTCGTGCGATACATTGTTGTTAAATAACAGTTGTTAATAGTTTTAACAAGCATAAATAACAAATGCATAATATAGTCATTTCTTGATAGACTTCGATTTTCCTGCAGAATCACTTACAATTATGTTGCCATTGTCTCCTGCTGTGATGCTAGACTATTAAAACATAATTGTTAATTGTTTAGCAAAAATTAATTAACAAATTCATAGTTCCCTCATTTTTCAGCATATTGACTTCGTTTTTTAAGTATAATCTATAACAAATATCTTTTCAGTAGCCCTCTGTTGTGATATCTTTCTGTTAGATAACTATTTATAATTATTGTTAAAAAATTTAATAACCAAATGAATAATTTGACCATTTTTTAGTAGACAGATTTAGTTTTTTTCAGCATAATCAACTAAAAATGTATTGTAAATAGGCCTCTGTTATGTTAATTTGCTGTTTAGATAACAATTTACATTTTTTTTATCAAATTTAATATACAAATATATTGTAAATCCATTTTCCAACGGCTACATTCTAATTTTTTCATGAAATGAACTACAAATTACTGAACAGTGACTCTTTATTATCTTCCATTATTATACCACGAGAATTTTTTAATAATTATACCATTTATTAAACAAATAATACTATTTTGACCTTTTTTAACACTTATAAACAATATGTTATGAAAATATTCTTAGTTCGATCATACGTTTCAACAGATAAATGATGGTTTGTTAACAAAATCAGTTACCTATAATTTTTTTAAGCAAATTAAGGATTTTGTTTTTTTTCGACACATACAATAAATAAAATGAATTTTAAGTAATAATAATTTCTTAACAATTTCGAACTATGGGTAATTGATTCTGTTAAGAAAGCACCATTTATCTACTGAAACGTGTGATCTAACTGAGAATATTTTCATAACATATTGATTTTAAGTGCTGAAAAAGGTCAAAATAGAACTAATTGTTTAATAAATTGTTTAATTATTAAACAATTCTTGTTGGATAATAATGAAAGATAATAAAGACTCATTGTATAGTAATTTGTAGTCCATTTCATGAAAAAATCGGAATATAGCCGTTGAAAAACGGATTTTTCAATATATTTATTTCAATATAAATCTGTCTACTACAAAATGGTCAAATTATGCATTTGTTTATTAAATTTTTTAACAAAACTTATAAATTGTTATCAAACAGAAAGATATCACAACAGAGGGCTACCGATAAGATATTTGTTATAGATTCTATTAAAAAAACGAATTCCATATGCTGAAAAATGACAGAACTATGAATTTGTTAATTAATTTTTGTTAACCAATTAACAATTATATTTTAATAGCCAAGAATCACAACAACAGACAATGGCAACATAATTTCAAGTGTTTCTGCAGAAAAAAAACGATGACTGAATTAAGCATTGTTAATTAAGTTTGTTAAAACTATTAACAATTGTTATTTAACAACAAAGCATCGCACAAAAAAGCTACTAGCAAGATATTTGTAGTTGTTTCTGTTTAAAAAACGAAACCAATTTATTCCTAAATGACGGCAATATGCATTTGTTTATAAAATTTGTTTAAACAATTGACTTTTGGTATTATCTTTTCTAATCATAAATAAATATCTCTAAACATACATTTTCGCCCAAAAGTACATGTAAGAAGTTTTTAAACATCGCTTATTCTCCGAAAATCACTTTTGTCCACTAATTTGTTTATAACATTTCGAAAATTGTTTTTACATATCTAGCACAACTGAACATGATTTCTAAAACGTTTGTACACTAATTAAGGGTATATTAGAATAAATAGGATAAGCTCCTGCAAAATGAAACCTAATAAAAAAAAAAATTTCCATTTTCATTGTTAAATTAAAAAATGTTTATTAACATTCTCAAGAATGTGCTTCGACAGATTTGTAGAAAATTTTATAAGTATCAAGTTAAAAAAAAAAGAATGTTAAAATTGATTGAAAAGTTTGGGCCAAAAGTTAATTTGTCCACAGGCACGCACTACCTTCGGCGCCATTGTGCGCCATGAATTATAGACTTTTATTTGCTTTTACATGCATTATAAAAAGCGGGCTTATTATTAGAAAAATAAAGCTATTGAACTGAAATTTGGGGAAATGATAAGAAATATATCAGGGCATGTCTGTCTGGTGCGGAACAAGTTTTATATTGAAAAAAAAAGTTCAATTTTGATATTTTATTTTATTTTTTTATGTAATCGATGAAGGGGATCCAGTACCTCCATTTTCTATTAACTGGGAGAATAAAACCCACTGATCACTTGAATTAAAAATTATAAATGATCCAGTTTAACTACTTTTTTTAAATATAAAAATTGATCATTTTATTTTTACAAGGTTTTTACATCCGAACTGAAGACGTCGTTTTAAAAATCTACCAAAAATCATAGATTCCTATTTTTGTCAGGAGAGAGAGAGAGAGAGAGAGAGAGAGAGAGAGAGAGAGAGTTTCTATTCTAATCTAAAATTTCCTTCGATTCAGCATGGTCTATAATTCCATATATGAAAGAGCTTCAATTCAAAAGCCTCCAAATTATAAAACGATTAACTTAATCATGCAAAAAAATAATACGCACCTAATTCCGATGTGAACCGACATGTGTGCAGCAAGATGAGATTGTTGAGCAAAAGTCTTTCCACAAGTTTCGCATTTGTATTTTCTGATGCCTCCATGCTTTAAAATGTGTTCTTTGAGTATGTGATGACTTTTGTATCTACTAGGACACATAGGACATTGGTACTTGGCTTCCGAGTGAACCTACAAGATGAAATAAAAACAGAAATTTCATTAATTCTGTTTTATGAAACATAGTCACATAATATTCAGGGACCAAGCGCACAGTGGTCTGGATTAGGAATTTACTATTCATAATCCACAACGGGCTACAATTCTAAAACGTTTCGATGATTTTTTTTTTTAAATGCTCATAATTAAATGCTTCAAAACAACTTCGGGCTGGATTATTTAATTTCATTCTGTGAACTTTCTTATTTAAAAAAATAGTACGTGAAAAAAGCCATTTCAACAATATGATTTTTTATCTGTGAACTAATTACTTAAATAAACTCGTTGTCAATCAGAATTAATGAAGGCAAACTGAAAGAACATAAATATTGTATACAACATTTTATTTCATTGTTATAAACAATTTATTTAAAATAAAACTCCAATGTATTAGTTTGTTGTAGAAAAAAATTATATTGTACTAAAATCGTTGTAATTTATTTTTAGAATGGTAATCAGTAACGAATAATGATCATAAATTGAAAATTTGTAAACAATCAATAAAGTTACAAATAATTTTTTAATCTATTAAGACCTATGGGTAGACCGATGGACATACCAGAAAAATTAATATTGAGATAAGAGTATTTGATCGAAAGATAATTTTTTATGGAAAAATCTGATTTTTCAATTTTTTAAACAAAAATTGTTTCAATAATTTGTTTAAATATGTGAGTTCCGGAAAAACTGATGTCGCCATTTGATTCGACGGAAGAAAATACATAAAGTCTATGTGTTCGACAATTTTGTTCTCAACCCAATTTGTTATGCAATACAAATAAACCCTAAAGCAGGTGTCATTAGGGTGGTTCAAATAACTTTTTTTTATAGAGGAACACGAACCCCCAGTTTTGTGTAGTTTAAAAAAAAATAAATTGCGTATTTTTTATTTTTATTTTTTTCAATATTAACCCGTGCCCCCGGGCCTTTGAAATTAAGATGGGATTTTACATAAGGAAAGCTCATTTTTTGAAAAAATGGCCAAAATAAATACTTGTTATTAACTTTCTGCAAATTAAAGGTTAGTCCCTTCTTAAGGAATATTCAACGAATAATTTTCATCAAATAAACTTTAATTTGAACCACTTCAACTCCTTTATATTGTGCCCGGAAAATGCCCCAAAAAATGGAAAATAGCAGTTTTATGTAAAACTCATATTAAAAATGCGAATTCGGGAATTTCTTCAACATGAATTTTTTTTATTCAATAATTGACAAAAGGCCGTAGCAGGATAAGCATGGTCTAGGTGCCCCCGCTCGGATCTGATCCATATTGTGGGGGCAAGTGGCTACCCCTATAAGATAAATTTACCCCAAGTATCAATTAAAAAAAAATTTTTACAAAAGTTATAAACAAATTTTGAAAAATAAAAAAATCAAATTTTCTCGAAAACGGCTTTACCGATTATGATGGTTAAAATATATGTTATAGAGGGTACTAAGGAGGTTCCGAGAAAAATTTAAGAACCAATTATGTTGATAATAAGGGAATAAATAAAAAAAAATAATTTTTAAATAATTTTTTTTAAAGGAAGTACTTCTGGAATACTAACCATTTTTTCCCTATATCATGCTCACATTCAAGGCTTCAAAATATACTTTTGAGGAAACGATTAAAGCATTACTTCATAGTTTAAAAAAATAAAAACTACTTCTTGGTCCCTCACATGTATGCAATTTCATGAGAATGAGGGGCCAACTTAATTTTTAGCTTATGACGCAATAAGTTATACGCAATGGTGTAATAAAAACTAGATGCAACAGCATTATTCGATTAAAAACACATTTTATCGTGAATTCCCCAGTCACAGTGTCAATTGATTATAAGTA
>JBAGKK010501550.1:0-34241 GCA_037177015.1 Euceroptres primus | reverse complement strand
TGTACATGATATAATAAGCATAAATCTTATTTGTACATTAAAAATGCGCAATTAATGAAATAAAAAAATTTCATTTTCGAAAATTTTCGAAAAATTCTAAAATCAACAAAAAATTTTTTTTTGAGTATCTGTTTTTAGAATATTGTTTCTTATTAAAAATTGTACATGCAAAACATTTTCTGAATTTTTTTCGCGCATAGGAAATTTTTTTTTTATTCACTAGGTTACTTAAAATTCAATTTTTCAAAAGCAACAAAAAACAACATTTTCTATTTAAGGATCTGAAAGTAAGTATTTCAAGCTTTATTTTTAGTTTTAAAAAAAGGAAAAGAGGTCGAACTTAAAAAAAAATCAAAAATATTTTTGATTTTCAAAAATAATGGCTAAATAAAAATTTTGTAAATTTGAGCCCAATCGGAGAAATTCATTTTTTGGGATGGGTACACTTGAGAAATAATGCCTCATGTCAACAGTAGCGAGCACGCTAGCTGCTGGTCGTAGAGCGCCTATTTAACTATTAAAAAACAAAGCCGCAGAATGAAATAATCTGTATATACTCTTCGGGATTTTGTTAAGGCATGTTCAAAGGTTATTTAAGAACTTTGGCAAACTCGAAAATTTAATTTTTTAATACTGTTTTTCAATCTTGAAAATGACCGTTTTTGCGGTTTTTCAAACGTCAATTTGAAAAAAAATTTCAAGAGTCAAAACATGTTTAAAATGATTAAAAAAACCGTAGGAAAATGCTTTCGTGTCGAAGAAAGCATTTTTTGCAATTAGTTTGAACAAAGTTTGTTTAAACAAATTTGCACTACTTTTTCGGTCGGAAAACTCTCGATCCTTATTCAGGGGCATATTCCGAAGGGGAATTTGCAAAAAAATCGAATGGGAAATTTTTTTCATACGAAGGCGCCGTTTTCGCCTTGTCGAAAGAGTCAGCCAGTGGGAGAAGCGAAGAAGTGGGAGAAGCGAAGAGGAGATAGAGGAGAGGAAGCGTTACCCGTATTTCCCCTCAAATCCTGTTAGTTTTGCGAGTTCACGCCCTGCCATAAGAAGTTATCACTTCAAAAAATAAGGTTAAATGCCAAAAATACGTTTGCACTTATTATGGAGTTTCTTTGGGACCCTATAAAAGTGGTTTATGGGGGTTGAATTCAGAAAGTAATTATTGATTTGCATTCAACTATTAATTCTCAAGAAAAGCGTACAAGATAATGTAAGAAGCATCTAATATTAACGATTCTATCGCAAATTTACAAAATCGTATTTTTCTCCCATGGGAAATACACGTAAAACTTTCGGGACCTTGAGCCACCTCTAAATATCAATTGATTAAAAAAAATAAATACATGCTTACTTTCTTTTGGGATTCGAGCAAATCAGGCGCGTGAGAGCATGAAAATTCAAAGAATAAATTTTTGCAATGCATTTTTGGACCACCCTAATCTACTGTATCAGTGAGCAAAGATCTGACATTAAAATTTTTTACGGTTTCCATAAATAAAAATCTTACAATTTTGAAGCTACGGATCTCTTAGTAGGGCAAAACTTATTTTTCAAGCACGATCTGTTGACGTTTAAATTTGATCAAAATCGCTCAAAAATTAGCTTTGTATATCCATAATGTTCAAGATAAACATGATTGGTAGCATTTTTTTATACTTCGCGGCGATTCGTTACCGCGAATCTTTATTCTTGGTAGCGAATT
Organism: Euceroptres primus; assembly: GCA_037177015.1. NCBI lineage: Eukaryota > Metazoa > Arthropoda > Insecta > Hymenoptera > Figitidae > Euceroptres > Euceroptres primus. The sequence goes on along the minus strand of JBAGKK010501550.1, from coordinate 32,533 downwards.
TTGTCTTGATTCATGACTTTACCGCCAATTTAAATTAATTTTACATTAATTGCAAAAGAAAATCCAATAGCCTCTTTTTTACTCCTTCACTGCGAAACGCTAGCGTAGTTGACAAAACCGCACTCATTAACATCACTAGCGGCCAGTGGCGGATCCAGAAATTGTGTGTCTCCCTTCAACACATGGAAAAGAAGATAGGAAGGAAGGGTGATCACCCCCTCCTTCCTTCCTTCTTTTCCATGAGTTGAAGGGAGACACTCAATTTCTGGATCCGCCACTGCTGGCGGCCTTACTGATTGAATTTGAATCAGGCATCGGTAATTCGCAAAACATATAGTAATAAAGTAAGTCACGTAAAATAGTTTCGAAGTCTGTATACATATACATAATGTTTAAAAGTTATTGACATGTGTCGAATTTTCACAGAGGTTTCGATTCTTTCAATCCAATGGCCAGATTGGTCGGCATCGACAACTTGACAAATTCCGGGGAAAATGTCTGGTTTCAAGTCAAAAATTGGGCTTAATTTAATACGTCACACTTTTAGGACTAGAGAAAGAAGGTTATAGTTATAGGGACATTTCGCAGCAAACTGAGAGAGATTATGCCTCAGATTTTGCTCTATTTTCAGTTACCAATAGTATTTGGAGGTACTAAATAACTGTATCAGGTATTGGTTCAGAATTTCTTATATTTTGTTAGATATTGTTAATAAAAATTTCCTGCTATTTTTTGTTCTTTTTCTCATAACTCATTTATTCACAACAATACAGAAAAATATTTTGTACATTTTTTGTGCGTAATATAATGCAATTTATTTAAAAAATAATAAAACAAGGAAAATTTTCAAATTTTCAATTGTTTATTTCTAAAAAAAATTATTTGTCATTAAACCTGTTAAGAGATTTTAACCATTAGGAGATTTTATTTTATAATTTTTCTGCATTTAAAAAAACATACACATTGTTTAGAAATCCAAAACGAAACTAGCTGTGAATTCGGTTTTGGGTTTTTCCGGAGTCTATATTTTTTAGTGCTCATATAATGAACACTTTGCTTCCTCGTTACTATGAAATACCAAATAGATAATTTGCGACCTCACAGAGAAAACAATAATTATTTTAATGAAACTGTAAATCTCAATTTTTTTCAATATTATAAATGATTTAAATTTTCTTAATCTTCAATAAAATGTATTAATATCATAGGTCAATCGATTCGTTTCGAGTCAAGGAATCTGTTATTTTGACAGTACAAATTTTTAATTTTTCATTTGCTTACTTTAAAAAAAATTTATTTGTTGTCTTTAAACTTGTTCTTCGCGAGATATTTTTGTCGAAAAAAATTATAAATACTTATTGATGCATTTAAAATTTTTAAATTTTTGGGGTGCCATTTTTTCTTGTTTTTGAGAAAAAATTCTTTGCTATTTCCCAGCACTATGTCTTTTTTTTGTCATAGCTGAATTATTAATAAAAACACAGAAAAATGTTTTGTATAGTTTGTATGCGTCGAGAGGCATCTCGCTCAAAAAGTCACGGGTTATTCCGTCAGAAATCAGATGGGAATCTGTAAGAATTTTCGTAAGGGAATATATGTCGTAAAAATCAAAGTAGGAAATCGTCAGTGAAGGCACAAATTCGTGAAATCGTTTGAACGAAACGGAAAAGTCTTACAGTCCGATGATCTTTTATAGAAATCTTTAAGTATTTGTAGCAGTCTGTAAGAACTTCGAGTGGAACCGCAGGGAATCATTGGGATTCATGCTAGAATTCGTAGAGAATTCGAGCGTAGGCCCCGAAACGACCGCGCGATCGGACAAATCTCGGACCTGCGCAGTATGCATGGTCACTGCTTGGATTCGTTTGGATTCGTTAAACTTGGTGGGACTGTACGAATTCGTAGGTCCAACGCTCCGCAACGCTGTGACTGTACAGCGTTCGGAGCTTCCAATTCCGCAAAAAGGATTCCGGTTGGTCAATATCAGAATTCATCAAAATCTTTAGGATTTGTACGAATTCGTTTATTTTCTTCGAACGATTTCATTTGAATCCTGAGTGAGATACCCCTCGGGATGCGTAATATATTACAGTTTATTTACTAAAAATAAATTTATTTGTTCTTCTCAAACTTGGTCTTCACGAGATATTTCTTTTTAAAAAAATATCTCGCGAAGAACAGATTTAAAAAGAACAAATAAATTTTGTTTTTAAACAAAAAACCGAAAAATTGAAGATTTTCTCTTTCTTATTTTTTGTGTTTAATAAACTGCTTTATATTACACACAAAAAATGTACAGCACATTGTTATTAATAAATGAGTTATTGCAAGAAAAAAAGTACGAAATTTGTAATACAAATATTTTACAATTACTATAAAAAATTACTCTCCTACGAAATGACCTTCATAGGTCAATTAGCAGGTATAGTCAGTTATGAGACAGATGCTCGTGAAATGCATGAGGTTCGATATTGCTATCTCACTTTACTGACTAGCCGCTAATGAACCTTACTGAACATGGAGACAAAGTACACAGAAAACAAGCTGTAATTCAAACTAGAATTAGAAACTAAGCTGAAAATGTTCGACACGGGTTAAATTTTCAGAAAGGTTTCGATCTTTTCAATCCAGGAGTCCCCAATGCATTGCATTGTCCCCCAATACATAGGAACACTGCATAAATTGGTTGGCAATACACGGCTCAACCAACTTCAACCTAAACTTCTTACTCAACGCCAGTTATTTGCAGGATTTAACCTTCGAGCGGACGCTAGGGCGGCAATTTGGCCGTCATTTTAGTAAAAACCATCTTGCATAACCAAAAGTAATCACAACGCAATGGGGCCTACAGGTATCCTCTAGTTACAACACAAGAAGGTGGAAACAGAAAAAAATCTTATATTGCAGTTGCAGTTTTTGCCAAAAATTAACATAATTACCTATACTTTATTGTGGTACCAACATTTTTATAAGGTTAAAAAGTTTATTTGATGTTATTCAAATCTTATTGTCTGTAGTTCTTAATATTTCTAATCTATAAAATTCTATTTCTGTGTTATTTTAGTCCTAATGCAGTATTTGAGTTTTGAAAGAAAGAAATCCTGATATTATTCGCAGCTTTTGCCGACAAGTAAACACAAGTAATCAATAGTATACTTTATTGTGTTATCAATGCTATATTGTGATATTGCGTTGCGATAATAAATTAAGGCATAAATGTTTATGTTGCGTTATTGGCGACGTACAATGTCGCCAATCGCATTGTTTGAATTTTGAAAGAAAGACTGAACTTACTTTTTAAAAGTCTGATTTTTTCATATTTTCAAATTATGTTTTTATATAGTTGAAAAAGTTTTCAATAAAATTTATTCGTTTCACCTAATATTTATTGTTGTGTACCTAATGTGCGTTCTCTTAATTTGAAAAGTCAATGATCAATGGTGTACACATGCACTTATACAATAGAAAAGTGATATTACATGGAGACAGCCAAATTGCCGGCATGCGCCCAATGGTGTGAGCCCAAATGTCGCACCCGCCCGAAGGTTAATTCTCTGATGTTGCTCAAATATTTTAAGTGAGAAATTAAAAAAATCGGTCGAGCTCTTTCTTTCAAAATTAAAATTTTGATTTTTGGAGATTTTTTTTCTAATAAAAAATTTTAATTATGTGGACTTTGTTAGTAAAAAAGTTCTTATAAAGTTTTGTGTCAAACGAAAACTGGGTTTTCTATAAAGGTTTCTGAAGCACAAATAGGGGTCTTTAGGCCCTAATAAGGTTATTGAAAATTCTTACTAAAAAAAACTCTCTGCAGGATTTAGTTATGTGATGTTGCTTAGATATTTGGAGCCAAGAAGGAAAAAATTGGTCGAGCCCTTTTTCTGAAACTTCAAATTTTGATTTTTTCTTTTTAATTCAAAATTTTAATTCTACACTCATCTTTCCTTACTGTTGCGCTTGTTCTTGTGCCGGCTTCACGGTTGTTCACGCTTGACTGCTTCTATCTTCCCCCCTGAGCATTCCTTGACGCTTTATACTGAAGCTCATCGCTTGGACAGTCAGAGCCGCATCAGAAGTTGTTCCGTGTAGGTGTACCCCCGCGTGAAGTGTGACTGCAGTCGCGCCGCGAAAACGCGCCGACCGCATCGGCTGCCTCCTGTATTGCAGCTTTTATGAAAACTCTACAAAGTGAAGCGCCAAACTACCAACTTGCTTCTTAATATTTGCAACTTATATACCATATGAAACTACCGTTTCTACACTTGAATATAAGTGCCCTCTTTTCTACTAACAACATTAAAAACCAATTGTTTAATTATTATACTTAGAGCGTGATCGGTAAACATAAACGTTTAAAAAATTAAAGTTAAAAAACTGACATTTGCAATGCTTTCGGTAGTTGCGGAAAAAGAGCATTATGTTCCCTTTGCTGACTAGATAATTTCTCAATTTGTTTAAACAATTAAATCTAAGAACCAAATTCTTAGAAAATTAATTTATTTCAATTTTTCTTTTCTAATTTCTAAGAATTTTCTTTACTAGACTTACACCTCACTTTAGATTTCTACATTCTGTTTTTTTAATCTTATCTTCCTTGTTATACCTATTTGCTTAAACAATGAATCTTCTGCGAGTCGCCGGAGAACTAAAAATTACCAACAGACCCAAAAAAAATTTCAATTGCAATTCTGACTATTGATACCACTTCTGGCAACATTTCTGAGACCAGTCCATTATCGACAAGTATTCAAATTTTACCTAGGGGTGGTTTCTATAAGAAATTCTTGATAAATTTCAGAGTTTGTTGTTTTTCTAATACCAACGCCCCAACAAATTTTCAACTGTATTTGTGACTATTGATATCACTTCCGGCAATATTCCTGAGACCACCGTATTATGCACAAGTTTTCAAATTTTACCTAAGATTGGTTTCTATCAGAACTTCTGAATAAATCTCAGAGTTAGTTATTTTTCTGATACCAACGCCCCCAAAAAATTTTTAATTGCAATTCTGACTATTGATATCACTTCCGGCAACATTCATGGGACCATCCTATTATCCACAAGTTTTCAAATTTTACCTAGAGGTAGTTTCTAACAAAACTTTTAGGCAAATGTCAGAGTTGATGACTTTTCTAATACCAACGCCCCGAAAAATTTTCAATTGCATATGTGACTATTAATATTACTTCCGGCAATATTCCTAATGAGACCACCATATTATTCAGAAGTTTTCAAATTTTACCTACTGGTGGTTTCTATCAGAAATTCTGGATAAATGTCAGAGTTGGTTATTTTTCTAATACCAACGCACACAAAAAATTTTTAATTGCAATTCTGGCTATTGATATCACTTTCGGAAACATTCCTGAGAACACTCTATTATCGACAAGTTTTCAAACTTGACTTAGAGGTGGTTTTTAATAGAATTTGTAGATGAGCTCCAAAGTTGGTGATTTTTCATAAATACCAAAGTCTCAAAAAATTTTCAATTGCATTTCTAACAACTGACATTACGTCTGGAAACATTCCTGAGACCACTCTTTCTTCACAAGTTTTCAAATTTTATCTAGGGGTGATTTCTAATAGAACTTTTAGATAAATGTCAGAGTTGGAGATTTTTCTAATACCAACACCCCAAAAACTTTTCAGTTGCATTTGTGACTATTGATATCACTTCCGGCAATATTCCTGAGACCACCCTATTATCCAAAAGTTTTCCAATTTTATCTACTGTCGGTTTGTATCAGAAATTCTGGATAAATTACACAGCCACACAAAAAAAGTCTGGTACTTTTGACGAGACACATGTACTCCTATGTATTTCGAGACGCTGAATCCAAATCTGAGGTCAAAATAGCACCTTTACGATTGGTTTTCGACGATTAGTTATAGAGTTGATTATTTTTCTAATAGCAACGCTCCAAAAAAAATGTTCAATTGCAATTCCGTCTATTATTATCACTTCCGGAAACATCGCTGAGACCACCCTATTATCGACAAGTTTTCAAATTTTCCCTAGGGGTGGTGTTTAATAGAATTTGTAAATAAGCTCCAAAGCTACTGAATTTTCTAATACCAAAGACCCCCAAAAATTTTCAATTACATTTCTACCAATTGATATCACTTTCGGCAACATTCCTTAAAAAACACTATTATCGACAAGTTTTCAAAGTAGACCTAGGGGAGGTTTCAAAAAGAATTTCCAGATAAATGTTAAAAATTAGAATTTTCATAGCATCGAAGTCACCAAAAAATTTTAAATCGCATTTCTGACTATCGACATCACTTCCGACAACCCTCCTAAGGCACCTCGATAATTCTAACTGTTGATATTGCTTTGAGAAATCTTCCAGAGGCACCCCTATTATCCAAAAGTTTTCATATTAGACCTGGAGGTGGTTTCTAATAGAACTATTGGATAAAAGTCATGTTGGTGAATTTTCAATTACTAAGGTCCCAAAAAAAAATTTAAATTTCAAAAATTGTCATTTTTGACATCTATATGAAAATTATTTCTAAAACCACCCTCAGATCTAATTTTAAAACTTGTGGATAAAAAGCATGCCTCACGTGGGTTTTCGGGAGTGATTTATTTATTTATTTGTTTATTTATTTGAAGATCTTAAGCCCAACAGTCATTGACCGATTTTAGGGCTACCTTTACAAGAATTTTACAGGTTTCTAAGCATAAATCTTATTTATAATTTCTATTTCTATTCCTATTTTAACTTATTTAGATGCACTTATTACATATTCACGGGCCTTGCTAGTAAATTCTGAGATACTTATGGAGAACAGATCAATGTTTGGTATTGCTAAACACATTCGATTGATATTATTGCATAATGAGTGGAGTGGTGATTCCTGCATTCAACCAGTGGCGGCTATTGGCAAGTAAAATGGCAACTGTGATCTGGTGCTGTGTTTTGGAACAGTAATTGGCAAGATCGATAAGAAGTCAGGACAGTCTACAAGTCCTCACACAATTTTAAATAAGAAAATTATTCCCATAAAGGTTCGCCTATTTTCGTGCGTCCATACATCAAATCTTCTAATCATCTGATCATAGTCAGAGCCTGGCGGAGGATAGTAACCATCCTCCTTATACGAGAGAAACTTTAAGAATCGTTTCTGGCATTTTTCTATTGCCACCACGTACTTGGAGTGCCGGGGTGACCAAACCACCGATGCGTATTCTAGCTTCGATCTGATCATTGTGTTAAACAGGGTTTACAATGTACTCGCAGATTTGAAATTTTTACATATCCATAACATAAAACTCAGCGTTTTGTTAGCGCTACTTATAAGTTCTTCGATTTTTAATGTGAACGTAATTTGTGGGTCACATAATATGCCAAGGTCACGAATTACTTGGACTCTCTCTAGAATTACACCCTCAATGCAGTAGTCAAATTCGCCAATGTCCTTTTTGCGCGAAAAAGTCATAACTTTGAATTTCGAGACATTTAAATCTAGCGAGTTTTTTCTGCACCAATTAAAAAAATTTTCAACATTATAAGTTAAAAAATAGTCACCAAGTAAGTTACAGTTGATCTTTTAGGAATAAATCCATGTTGCGCAGACGAAACAATAAGTTTGAAATAACTCCATATCATGTCATAGATACAGTTCCTAAACACCTTAGAGAATTCGTTTAGTATAGAAATTGGCCTATAATTCACTATATCAGATTTATTGCCTTCTTTAAAAGCTAAATAAATTTTAGTAGACTTCCAAATCGTAGGAAATTCACCCTTCAAGAGTGCAAGATAGTAATAGTCAGAAATGCAATTAAAAATTTTTTGGGGAATTTGCTACTTTGAAAATTGTCATTTTTGACAATTTATTTGGAAATTCTTTTTGAAGCCACCACTAGGTCTAATTTGAAAACTTCTAGATACTAGGGGTGCCTCAGGAGGGCTATCGGAAGTTATGCCTATAGACAGAAATGCAATTTAAAATTTTTTGGGGACTTTGATGCTTTAAAAATTCTTATTTTTGACATTTAGCTGGAAATTATTTTTGAAACCACACCAAGGTCTAATTTGAACACTTGTAGATAATAGGGCTGACTCAGAAAAATTGTCGAAAGTGATGCCAACAGTCAGAAATGCAATTTTAAATTTTTTTGGGGCTTTGATACTTTGAACATTGTCATTTTTGACATTTATCTGGAAACTTTTTTTGAAACCACCCCTAGGTCTCATTTTAAAACTTGTGGATAATAGGGTTGCCTCAGGAGGGTTGTCGGAAGTAATGCTTATAGTCAGGTTGTTCCAGATGACTGGAGCTACCTAACCTGGTTTATATAAGTTCCTACGAAGTAGGAACTATAAAGTAGCATAAGACTCGTCTCTCTTACGAAAAATAACCTATAATTTTGAAACTTCAAATCGAAATAGCTTAAAGTTAAATAAAGGTAAGAAAAATAACATGTATATAATCCTTCATTTGCCAGAACGTACATATTTCAAAGTGCTTAGTATAAATTCTTAGTATAAATTTCTTCCATTAAGAGATTGTATTATATAAATTTTCTTCATTTAAAAAAAGTTGTATATTTTACTTGGTAATCTATTTTTACATTATCATCACTATGAGAGTGTATTAGACTTGTGTAAAATTTGGGTCCCCTCGTTTTTTGCAGATGGACCTTCTGAGTCAAAGAAACAGGTTTTTGCGATGGTGTCTGTCTGTATGTTTGTTAGCCTGTTAACGCGATAACTTTCGTCAAAATGTTTGCATCTCATTGCGCTTCGGTACACTTTTTCGGATGTCCAAATGTCAGGTGAAGTCCGTCAGCCAGCTAAATTGCACAAAATCTCAAAAAATTAGAACAAGTTTATAATTTTTGAAAACAACTTTTTAAGAAAAATCGATGTTTAAAGGCAGTTCTAGATAGTTTTTATAAAGCTCTATAAACTATCTGAATGACATTTTTCCAGTTGACGAATTTTAACAAAGTTATAGCAAATATAAACCTTAAAAAAATAAACGAATTTTAGAGGAAATCGAAAAATCTGCTCACTATGAGAGTGTACCAGATTTTTGTAAAATTTGACCCCCCCCCTGTTTTTTGCAGATCTCGACGTTCTGAGCCCTACTGAGTCCAAAAAACAGGTTTTCACGATGGTGTCTGTATGTCTATCTGCCTGTAGGCTCGATAACTTTTAAAAGAATTGACAGATTATGTTGAGCTTTAGGATACCTTTTTAGTTTACAAAAAGTAATTTCGATAACCAGCCATATTCGAAAAAAATTCAAAATGTTAGAGCTTTTTCAAAAATTTTGAAAATCAGTTCTGAAAAAATTCATAACTTTTAGTCTCAGTTCTTAATATTCTTGAAAATTTCTATGAAATATCATAATAACATTTTTCAATTTATCGAAAATTCCAAAAGTTATAATTATAAAAATAAAGCTACGATTTTTTGAAAATACTTAATTTTCAATAAAAGTACTGTGTGATTCTCAAAAATCTTAATAAATTATCTTCATAACATTCTTCAATTCGTACAAAATTCAAAAAGTTAGAGCATTTTAAAATTTTGAAAAACTTTTTCTAAGGATACAGAATAATTTTAATAAACCTTCTTGACAACTCTTAAAAAGCGCTGGAAATTATCTTAACGACATTTTTTTATCCGCCCAAAATTCAATAGGTTAAGGTTTTTTCAAAATTTTTCAGTATCATGTTTTCAACAGGCCAAAAGTTTTAATCTCGGTTCTTTGTAGTTATTAAAAAATTCTTCATATTATCTGTGCAACATTTTTTTATGAAACCAGAATTAACAGAATTATAACATTTACAGAACTAAAAAAATCAAAATCAAATCTTTTCGGGAAACATAAAAATCTGCCCACCGTAGGTGGGCACATTGTCATTAAAAATTAGTTTTTTTCTTATAAAACTAGAAAATAAATATTAGGGTTTTTTTGCACATTCATTTTTCATTTTGAGGATATATTCAAGCGCGCAGTGCGAGACTCGTGATGAGAATGTACTCCTCAAAGTCGAAGTAACTTTGAGAAAGTTAAGTTCACATTCATAAAATTACCAAATTTACTTACAGTATAGTAATAGCAAATCATAAGGCGTAAACTGAACTCTGCTCGAATGGCGACAAACATTCTGCGCGCCGTAGGCGTGCTCAAATTTGTGTACGAAGCGAGACGAGCATTCCGCGGGACCAACGCGCGCCACAGTGGGAAAAAGTACATTTTTTGGTTCAAAATATGATTTAGCCTACAAATATTAACCGATTTGAATACTTTTTCTCTTAAAAAAAGGTAACAAATTTTCGGCGAGAATTGTCGAGGACAATTTTAAAAAAAGGTCTTCACTGTTTTATAAATAAACAAATATATTTAAAAATGATCATTTCTTCAATTCGACCTTCTCGGTTCTGTTAATGGTGCGAAACTTTTTTGCAATTGCCTGAATTTAATAGAGCGACATTACCTGAAGATAATTCGATATTAACCATTCCACAAAAAAATTTGTTTATAAACAAATTATTTGTCAAAAGTTGATTTTTTATAATTTTCATTATTTTCAGATTATTCTTCCTTATTTTATAAGTAATTTGTTTCATAATGTTACCGAGATGAAAAAAATTTTTATTTGAATAATTATTATTAATAATATGAACAAGTTTTATTAACAAATGCAAAATTTGAGTCTTTTTGACGAAAAAATTAGTTTTCTTCGTTTTAGTACTTCTACTTGGCTAACACAAGACAGTTTGAAATATAGGCACGATTGAACAATAAATTTTATGAATTTTATAAACAATTTTCATAATAAATTTAATTCAATTTAATTTAATTCGTTTATTAAACATAACAGCCGACGTCAATTACTGGGTAGATTAGCGTACAAAGAAAACAAATGTGGCGAATTGTAGATTACTTAAAACTATAATAAAATATATAATAACGTATGTAGCAAGATTTAGTGCGTGGTTTGTAACCTTAATGAATAAGAAATAAAGGCAAAAACGAAAGCTTATACAGTATTGAGTTGAGGTGAGTTGAATTATTAGTAAACTAGAATAGAGGCAATTTGCCTCCTTTTTTCAAGATGCATAACATTAAGATTTTCGCATAGAGGAAAAAGGTCATAACCACGTTGCGGGTAAATGCCATCCCTCAACAACAAATGAATCCCCCTCTTCCTAACAACATTTAAAACAATATTCTGATTGCATACGACCTTGCGTATACTGAGGAATGTCTCGCGTAAGCATAAAATCTCGCACGAAACAGAAAGCTCACTGAAGAAAGTAAACAGAGTATTCCTCTCGTATATTATCAAGCCTTTAGAAATACCGGCTAAGAAGTTTAATGCAACAAAACTCTGATAGAATTAGTTCTATTTGAATTTAAGCAGCTCTCTCTCTCTCTCTCTCTCTCTCTCTCTCTCTCTCTGGATAAAACGTCGAGTCATTAACTCTGTTGTTCCACATGAAGTGTCAGAATTATTATTCATCTTTCCATAGAAGGAGAAAGCAAGAAGAATTCACATTGGAATTCCAACAATTTGAATTATTCCACAATTCGTTCACGCTGGATCTTTACAATTTATTGTTTCTCTGATAATCAAAGAAATCTCAGAATTCTCAGAGAAATCTCTGATTTCTCTGAGAAGAAGTGGCGGGTAGTCATCGACTATGGAGCCCTTATCGAGCAGGTAATTGGTGATGGATTCCCTTTATCAAACATAAATTCGATTTTTGATAGGCTTGGGTCTCCTCAATAATTCACCGTGTTTGATTTGGCAAGTGGTTTCCATCAAGTGGAAGCACCCCCTACGTTCCAGCGACTTTTAATGGACGTACTGTAAGAAATGCTGGACACCGAGGCCTTTGATTATCTAGATGACGTAATCATCTACTTGGACACCCTTGAGGAACATGACAAAAGAGCCTGGCAACTTTTTGCTAGACTTAGAGACGCGAATCTAAAGCTGCAACCCGATAAATTTGATTTTCTATGAAGGGAAGTAGCCTATCCTGGACACATTATCGGACGGTTACTATCGGAAGTTCATAAGAAATTACGATAAGAGGGCAAAACCATTGTCCGACCTTCTGAAAAAGAACATAGTATGGGAGTGGGGACAAGAACAGGAAGACAGCTTCCATAAGCTCCGGAAATACCTTTTCAGGGAACCTTTGCTGCAGTATCCGGAGTTCACTTAACCTTTCAAACTAACCACAGACGGTGGTTTGGTCGGAGCAATTCTAACGCAAAAAAGGGATGGACTGGACATGCCCATTTCATACTTTTCTAAGGTAATGAATGCCTGCGAACAAAAATACCCCAAGGCCGAAAAAGAGTGCCTCGGAATATTATATGCAGTCTCAAATTATCGCCCTTATCTGTTAGAAGAGAATTTACATTAGCTTGCGATTTGGAACCCATCCGCTGGATGACTTATGTTGTCAACCCTGGAGTAAGGCTGCTATGATGGCGACTCAGACTTTAGTATCACCAATATAAGTTCAAGTACAAACAGAGTAAGTTAAATAAGAGTGTAGAAGCCCTATCAGGAAACCCTGTTATTAAAGCCGAACTCCCTGGCTTCTCAGAATTTTCTGACATTACAGATTAGGACGATTCAGACAAATCCTCCCTCGCCTCAACCCCTCCTACAGCTGGGCCATCTTCGGAAAGCGAGGAAAATAACGATTCAAACCCCACCTTTTTTTGCAGGAACCGCAGTGTACTCCTCAATCTACCGCCACCCTCAGTGATGAGAAAAGAAAATTCTCCCCCGAAGAGTGTGCCCCCTGGAAATTTAACCCCAACCCCTTGGTTGCCACCACTACAGGACACTTACACTGATGTTTACATATATGGTGCATGCAGCTACAATGGCAGTGGAGATCCAAGAGCCGGAATAAGAATTTGGTTCAGGCCAGATCATCTCTTGAATGTTTCTCAATCCTCCAAAGGCTGAGTGACCAACAATGCAGCCGAAATCAATGCAGCCACCATAGCTGCTTTGAAGGCACAAGAGGTTGGAATCAAAAGACTAAGGATAAAAACAGACTCTAATTTCCTAGTCCAAAGTACCATCGAATGGATTTCAAGATAGAAGACTAACGATTGGAAGACCTACAAGAACTAGGCGGTCAACAACAGGGAAGAACTCGAGAAGCTTATAAGGGCTACAGAACCACTAGACATAATCTGGGAACACAATCCAAGCTATCAAGAGATTTTCGGAAACGAAATAGCTGATCTGCTGGCCCGTGAAGGAATCGAGAAGAGAGCACGCAGTGACCTTGATGAAGAGGATTTAAAAGATTTAAACCTCATTTCCGAGTAAATGAGAGTGGACGTCCTACCCCAGCCTATCGACAGCGATGATAGCGAGGAGAGTGATGATGACCAATCAGACTTACGACGATCAGCATCCAACCCTACGATTATTTCAATGAGCAAGGACCTTCAGAAGTCAATTAGTGAATTCAACGAGTCGCTAAGGGATCACGGTATCAATCCCGGGTAGCTCGACAATTTAACTTTGGCCTGGGACAATGAGAGTGTGGACGAGGATAACCGCACTGAGTGCACCCATGTTTCCAAGGGTGAAGCGGATGAATCGATTTTTCGGGAATTAGAGGCTCTTGACACTTGACATAATTTCGATGACAGTGTATTCTCCGAGAGAGTCAAGCTCCTCTTTGGAATTACGAGAGAAAACTTGCGCAATAGGAAGATGAACAAGAATGCTCGGACACCCCCGAGTTTGCCCAAGGACGTCCTCTTTCTTCACTAAGACTTGTGCAAGAAGGACCCGGGACCAAGGACTATGCAACAGAGCTACCCTGTTCTCAAAGAAAACCTATTGGAATAGGAAGAAGGAGCACCGTCCGATTTAGCGGTCCGGCAGAAGAGATAGAATCCTCCACCTTAGGAGCGCAATCTCAGGGAAGATATCTTTTTCTGACACCAGGACCTTGCGCAATGCCGGAAGCAAGATCGAATATTTTCGAAAATACCAAGGTAAATTCAAAAGGCGAACAGGACGGAAGCGGAAGCAGAAGGAAGCCAGCGATCAGACCACGACGCCTGCAACAGCCAGAGACTTCGAAAGTGTCCGTAAGTTAAACCCCTTTGTCACCCACCACCTTGATGGATTTCGTAATGCCTTATGAAGATCGAACATCATCCCCTTCATCTCCTGAGACTTCGACTGAACATAACTAAAAACAAGTCACGAATTGCGCAAACGAACCCAAGGTTATTTGCTAGTAGACGGAATTGCTGTCGTACAGACGAGACAACTACGCACACTTTATTTCAGAGAGCTGCGAACCCACTAACCCTACTGCGAAACTTCCTGTAGCGACTAAACGTCTTGATCTTCAAGACCTTTGGGAAGTTTGACCCAAGAAGGAACATGTTCTTGTCACTCGCCATGGCCGTCACAAGACGTTCTCGATTGTGTTCAAGAAAAGACATGTAGATGAAATTGATTGGAGAAATGTTATTTAAGATTTAAAAGGGTTTCGCGTCGCCCTTGAACGAGATCATCAATCTACGTAATGGGATCATTGCCCCAAAATAAAATAACGGAACTTGTAGCAGGAATATTCCGTGGTGGCGATATTACTATCACCCTTTGCCACGGAAAGGTGGAAGTTCCACTCATAGAATTAAGACAAAAGATCATTTCCGAGTACCATGGTAGCTTCATCGGGGGACACAAATGTATAACTAAGACCTTTCTTTAAAAATGTGTATTCGGTGTGTTGGTTGCAAGATCTTTGTTTTGAAATAAGTTTTAAAATTTTTGGAAGTGTATTTTGCTTGTAATAAATGATCAAATTTTACGAAAATAACACTTTTTGACAGATCACTTCAAACACATTTTTCCTCTCTTATTTCAGCTATAACTCCAAAATAGTATTATAGATAATAAATTTAAATCATCGCTAATCGTACTGTTTTTCTCTGCCTAATTTTAGATAAGTAACTTTAGTGTTTAATTCATTTTAAAAATGCCGTTCTATCGCCATTTTTTGCACGTCTACTTGTTTTCGAAATTTTTTTCTGGCCTAAAGAAAAAAATTTATTATACCTAAAATACACGAATCAAATCTAGAAATATAAGAAATAATTATAGACCGATTAAAAATTTTTTCTGAAATATGACCGCAATCGTTTTCAGATAATCATTCAGAGTGACCCTAATTATTTATTATTTTCGTATAAGGCTTCTAAAATTTTATGTTTTATAAAGAAAGATTTTCATAAATAAAATTTTGTATTGTATAAAATTTTTTCGTCAATCTTTATCTATTCTATGAAAAAAGCCAAGAATATGTCCAAAAAGTATAATTGTTTATTCTTGTTACAAGTTTTTAAATTTATTATACGACAACTTCTAACATTATTATATTTATTCCATTATAAAATGATTTTAAGTTTAAGCAATATTAATGTTATTTATTTAAGTTAAAAGTTTTCCAATTTGTAAAATAACAAAATAAAACCATGTGCTATAATAGTAGAAAATTATTTTCATATTTTAGTATTTTATAATATTAACATGTCGTAGTTAGAAAAAAATAAATTATTGCAATAATTATTAAATAATTTAATAAATTCAAATTTTTAATTATATAAAAAATTAAATTGATACCATTTTTTTCCTTCTCTAGTCTAACGTATCAATAATTAAATATTTTATAAATAAAAAATTTGAATTAATCCAATTATGTAATAACGCAATAATTAATTTGTTTATAAAATATTATAAAATATTGATATAAAAATAATTTTCTATGATTATAGTATTTGGTTTTATTTTGATATTTCACAAATTTGATTACCTTTTACTTAAATAAAATATAAGTATTAATATTAAAAATAATGTTAATACTCATATAACTGACACAGTTATTTTCACACGTAGAATTTTTGGTAGGATTTAAGTTTTTTTTAAAATTATATACATTCGTGCATATATTCTACACTGAGAAAAATAGATAGTGAAAAGGAGGGGAAGTTAATATCTGGATATTGAACTATGGGACAGCTGTCTAAGATAGTATGGTGTAATATCTAGATATTATGATTTAATATATGAAATATTATATTATAATATCTAGATTTTACACCCTAATATCTTCGATAGTTGCTCGTCCATGACTTTAATTTGCGATATTTTTATTATACTTCCTTTTTTAAATTTTTTAAGCGTGTTTTAAAGATTGCTCTTTATTTAACGTCATGTTTTCTCGCTTTTTTAAATAAAATTATCATCTTCATAATATTATCTAAATATCTATATAATAGTTGAAAAAATTATACGTTTTAAAAATTAATAAACTGTTATTTTCTTATTAACTTCCAATTTGTGGGAATATTTGTGTAAATCTAAATATTCTAAAATTTGTTTGAATCAAACAAATATTTCTTTCTTATATAATTCTTATAAAAGTATTGTCATATATGCTAAATTAATTAACTAGTTTTTAATTTATTTCTGAATCAAAAAAAAGTAATTTGATATAACAAGGTTAAAGAATTTACTATGGCATATTTTTTTAGTTCAAACATTTTGTTAATGAAAGTAAGAAGAAATATTTTTTAATGAAAAGAAAATTTGATTACATTCAAACGAACGATTTCTTTCACTATATGTATAACAAACTGATCATTGTATTTTTGAATTCACTTATTTTGCACTAATATAAATAAATTTTCCCAATTGTTTTCACCTTATCCATTGTAATTATTCTTTATCATAATTTCTGTTATACTGAATTACTGAACTCAAAATCCAAAATATTCTATTGCAAGTTTAATAAAATAAAATAAGACAAAAAGGTTTATTACTTTCATTTAAATTAAACATATTAATATACAATTCCGAATTAAGTAAATAGAAATACAAGAAAACTAAGAAAGTAAGAAAATAAAAAACAGAAAATAGATACTTAGTCGATACTACACGGAAAAAATAAGTACCCGAAAATTTGCTTGACTGTGCTAGACACCAGGATAGGTCACAAATTTTTAAAAATTTCGTGTAACGTTTAATAGAAGGTTTCAGACAATCCTGGAAATAATGAAAAAAGTTTGGAACTGAGTATCTGACTCTCGAAATAGTTTCGAGAGTCAAGGAAAGTCAAGTAAATTTTCAAGTACTTATTTTTTCCGTGTAGAAGCAGAAAATCCGAGGGATCGGGTCAGAGAGTTCATTTTAGAAAAAACTGTGAAGGTTCGAAGGTTTAAGCGCACATGTGTTTTCATTGTTATGGCCGGAAGAAATTCTGCCGAAATTTAGCCGGAGTTTGCCGGATAAATCCGGCAAATCAGGGTGCGGCTCTCCTGCAGATTCGGTGGGCACAAGAAGTACCGACCGAATTTATAGTAGGTGCAGTGAAGATCCGGCTGAACGGTACTTACTGCTCCGCTGGATTCGCAGGAGGTCACAGGAGGCCGAATGACATGAGGCAGTGTGGTCCGCGCTCGAGAGTCGAAGCTAGCGAGAAATCCTAGTCCTGACGGCAAGGAGTGGAAAGGGGGCAGAAAATTGAGTCTCTGTCCATCATATAGATAACGCTTGAATTCACTGTCTCTTGCACTCGGTGACTCCGTTTTCTCTTCCTCCTATCGCTCTCTATATTTTCTCATTCTGTCGTTCTTTAATTCTCTTTTACACACTAAAATTCTCCTGTTCTGTCTTTCTTTCCAATTTTCTCTTATGCTTAATGCATTCCCTGTTTCATTTGTGATTTCATTAAACTCATTAATTAGGGCGTCCTAAAAAAACATGACAATTCCAGAAGGAAAATAATGTGACAGTCCAGGTCGGCCGGATAAAATGAACAAAAATTTTATAAAGAAGAATCCTCTTCTTCCTCTGGATGTAGTCCAGGGAGATAGCTGGTGCTTAAAAATCCTGAGTGTGCTTATCAATGGGCTTCGGAGACAAGACTGGAGTCCTGCCTCTGGCGAATTCACTCAGTTAAGAAATAAAGTGTATGAAATTAACCTCGTACTATTAATATGTTTCCAACACTCATGATTATTTTTTTTTAAATAGTTTTTTTTCAGGTTTTTCCTTTCAACAGATTTGCTGCATGTATCCATTCGCAAAAATTACCATTACAATTTGTTTTAGCTACACAATTCGGAGAATTTAGTTATTTCTTCTTAGATGAAGCTGGAAGAACAATTCGTTGCCTAATAAAACTTTGACATGTTGTTCCGCAATACTTGTTCTGATGTTAGTTGAGTCTTTAGTTTTTTTGGCACAGTAAAATTTGTGTTGCTACATCTCGTGAGGCGCTTAGATATTGTTCTGGATTAGCATATTTTATTATTGTAGCAAACAGGATTCTACGGATCTCGGATCTTTTCCGGTTTTAAACCACATTTCGATATTAAATATCCATTTTATATTTACGTTAACTATAATCCCTATTTAAATTATACAAAATTTATGCTTCTCCCTTAGTAGAGGTTACATATTATAAATTTTTCAATTAAGAAATCCTTATCAAAGTAGGTGAGACTTATACTTTCCACTGGCCGTTAATGGGTTAAATGCAATTAAAATTGAACAGTGTTATCATAATTTTTGTTTTAATTTGAAAATTTTGGACAAGGAAATGTCAATTTATCGCTTGTTGGTCTTGGATTGCTGAAGTTCGAGCTGCAGTGCTCCTGGTGGCGACGGCATTGGTAGAATGAGCAGAGGTTCTCATTGCAGAATTGAGGGATGGCTGACTAAATTCTCTAACTGCTGTAACGGAATAGATCTCCTGATCTATCCTCAAGGCTTGAGTACCTGAACTTGCCGCTGCGTTTGCGCTGGTAGTAAGTAGTGGGTCAGGAGCTAAGTCGCTCACTGATAAGAATCTGCTGGATCCTCTATGTCGTGGTGCTGAATTGGCTTCTTGGTTTATTCTCATGTTTGAATTTGTTCTTGGGCAAAGACATTGTCCAAGGATCATTATTCCTGTCCAGATGTTAGCATTGCAACAATGCGACATCAACCCAATTAGAATCAGTCCAAGACCAATGTATACTTTGTATAGTTGTTGTTCAAGGTCGCCCAGGGTTCTAATGTTGTTGTAGTACCTCTCTTCTCTTTTCAGATACATTGCTGGAGAGTTTGGTGTGGAATCCGAGAAGGGTGTTAGTTCCTTGGCGAGAGTCAGCATTGGTGAAATTTTCCCAAGATCCAATTTGAGGTCAGGATCATAAATAGAATCATTTCTTCCTTGCGGAGTGGTTATTGCTGGCAGCGTTTCATCTCCGGTTTTGATCTTACATCCTGGGGCTAGTTGTATTAGGCCTATCGCTGACAGTTGAATTGGGACGTCGGATTTTGTGTCACACGTTATTTTTACAGTCAATTCCTGTAATAATCAATAAAGCCAGGAACCCAAGGTATTCAGGTTGATCCAGATGGACTGCATGTCGTAGGTTATTCTGATATCACATTTTTGCAGAATCTCTGTTGTTGGCTGGCGTAATAATTGGTCTTCGCAGGATTGATGTTGGGAAGACCGCATATCGGTAAATTGTCTTTACAAATATGGTGATTTGGCAGTCGTTTGCATGACTTGAAATCTTCTTTCAAGAGGCCATGAGTCCTTTGTGATTCGTCCACAACAGGTGGACGTTGAGGAGGTGTATGTTGATGAAACATATGCTCTTCATGTGCCATTTTGCAAAACTTGCTCAGGGACAGGAGCAGAGTAGAGTTTGCCAAAAGAGTATTTAGCTTTCTCAACCAAGAGAATGTCCAAGATTACCTTTAGTGCTTGATTTTCATAAACGACTGTGGTTATGGCCACTTGAGCTAGATCTTCAGTGCTGACATCTGGTACTGGGATCGGGAAGTACATTGTGGGCACATGGTCTTGTACATCTCGGAAAACAGGATTCAGCTGGTCAGAAGTAAATGAGGCTGGATGTACTTGTCCTTTTCTGGCTGCACATCTGACTTCCAGAAGCTTGTTGACCTGATGTGGCTGTCGAATCCGGCATCTATTGCTCGTAGAACCTGATGTAAAACAATAGTGTAATTCTGTTCTGGAAGACGACCTGCGAATTCGCTCACTCTTCTCATGAGCTGAGCCAGTTAGATCCTGAATCTTTCGATTTCTTCTCCATGTTCTTTGGTTTGCTGATGTATCTCCTCTAGCTGGGCTGTAATAACGTGAGATTTTCTGCCGTCTAGATGGTAGATGTTGGCTTGAACAAGATTAAGCTGGTCTATTTCCGACTCAATTGGTTCTCCATCCTCGTAAGTTAAGAGTCCAGCTTCCCGTTCCTCCCAGGAAACCTAATAATGGCGTGGCTCGACGTAATCTGATTCCTTGTGGCATTTTAGCCGGAAGGTTTCGCTTAGTTCTCCTTCTCAGTTCCTCTGTTTCTCGGGACAGTTCTAGTCGCAGTTTGTCAGCGATGCCCATTTTCTTCTGGACATTGTAATTGTCGATAACTCGACGGCAGTCTGCTTCGAAGTCTGGTGGGCAATGGTCCGGAAGACTTTCCAAACGTAACTTATATGCGTACAGGAACTCGTGCTGCTTGTCCACATTGAAGAAGATAGTCAGTCTCCAGGTGCTGGTAGCTCGACTCATGGTATCCTGGTGTTCATAGTACATGCCAATGCTGGATTAAAGGGGAGTAATTAAGTATACAGTCAGACCTCTACCATTTCATCTTCTACCATTTCACCTTCCCCGCCACCAGTCCTGATCGTTTGCCCCTACTCTTGAAAAGGCGTTTGCGCAGATAGTTTACACGCAACATGTACATGTACGTGTATGCGCAAATACCTACTGCGCAACTTCAATTTCCACCTGAGCGACCTCCATCTTTTCACACCCCCGAAAAGGTAAAAGGGTGGAGGTTCGACTGTATTGCTCCATCTAACTCCTCAGGGGCCTCCCCCTTGATGGTGGCGAGAAACAATAAAAATGGAACCCAACGACATCCCATCATTTTCAGTTCAGAATCTGGAAAGCAATGGCGTTAGCGCTGTCTTCACTACCCGAGAGGATCGAGACAAATTAAACGTCACATAATTTCTTTTTTAATCGTGATCACGTATTTTTTATAACCGAAATTAAAATTATTTTGTGCATTTTTTTCTAGCATGTGTAAGGTACGTTTGAATTTGATCTTTCCTCTGAAGAGGGAAGTGATATTTCTTTTCGCACTGTGCGACCATGAGCTTATTTTTGTGCCTTGAAAACCGGTCTTTGTTTTTGTCTTCTAAAGTCACGTTATTCATTTTTGTAAAACCGACAACGGTATAAGGTCCAGTGTCTCTTTTATCGAATTTATTGGTCCTTACTTCTTTGTGCGCAAAGACGTGATCCCGATTTTTGCGTTCAACGGTCGAACCTTTTCATCGTAGTATTCTTTTGAGCGATGTTTTTCCGCTATGAGGTTTTTTGCGGCGATCTTCTGGATTTCGGTTAACCGGACTATCAGATCCCGCAGATATGATCCATATGTTTCTAATACCGAACACTGGAGTAAAGAACTCGGTGTTCTGACTAGTCGACCAAAAACCAATTTGAAAGGCACGAAATTGGTCGCCTCGTGTACTGAAAATTATATGCGAACATGGCGAAGGGCAGCAGCCTGTTCCAGTCGTCGTAATCGTTTGCATAATGCTTAATGTAATCAGTTAGCACAATGTGACTTCTTTCAAGCGTTCCATTAGTTTGCGGTCGATAACCAGAGGTTGTTAGCTGTTTGACATGGAATAGCTTTCAAGCTTTCTCATCAAACCACTAATAAAACTTCCTCCATAATCCGTGAGTTTGCACCTTGGGGCACCATATTGTGAGAATAAGGTAGTTGCGACGGCATGTGCGATTGTAGTCGTTTTGATATTTGGAATAGGAACGACAATGCAATACTTGCTGAAGCTGTCTTGCATTGTAACAATATGTCGGTTCCCATTTGGCGTCGTTGGTAATTTACCGACCGTATCTAGCGAAATTTTATCCAATGGTTCATCTGGCATGTCAGTAATTAACATGGGTGCACGATTATCAATCCTTACCAGTTTCTGTTCTGAACAGCTTTTGCAGCCTCGAATGAATTCTGTGGCATCGTTTCATAACCCAGGCCAAGTGTACCGTTCCCTAATACGCCGGTATGCTTTTGTTATACCCTTGTGACCTCTGATGAGACTATTATGGTACTCAGCTATTATTTTTAGTCTTATTTCTTCTGGAGAAACTTCGATTTTTCCGTGACAGAGAGTGGTGGTGACATCGCCACCACAAAATATTCCTGATACGAGTTCCGTCATATCATTCTGGACTAATGGACCCAACAAGTCTCCTGAGTTCGCCATACGGCAAGTAACTTCATTGTCACGTTCAAGGGTAGCATAGAAGCCTTTCAACCCTTTGATTACGTCTTTCCACTCGCAGACACTTTCGAAAACTCTGTTTGTTTCAGGCGTCGTGGCCTGATTGTTGGCTTCCTTCTACTTCTGCTTCCATCCTATTTTTCTCCTGAATTCATTTTGGTATTTGCAAAAGGAACTGATCTTGCTTCCGACATTGTGCAAAGTCCTAATGTCGGAAACAATGATCTTTTTGTGGTTGACTTCCTAGGATAGGAGACGCTGTTTCTTCTAATGGATTCTTGAATCAAACAGTGCTCCTTATTACCATTGCCGGAATTTCTCCTGGTAAATAGGGTGGAACCTATTTTTCAATCGTAGATCCTTTCCTAACAGCTCTTAACGAGGTGGGGAAGCGTCCATGGGCGAACTCCGACGTGTTCAAGTGTTCCTGTTCATCTTCCTTTTGGGAAAGTTTCCGTTTATAATTTTCCAAAAAGAGTTTGACTCTTTTGGAAAATAAGCTGTTATCAAAGTCCTGGCAAGAGTCAAGCGCTTTTAACTCTTGAATGAGTTTTTCGTCCGCTTCACCTTCTGAAACGTGAGTGTATTTCGGGCGGTTATCTTCTTCCATACCTTCATGGTCCCATGTTAAGGTCATATTTGTAAGATCCTTAGGGTTGATTCCTCGTCCCTTTAATGACTCATCGAATTTTCTATTTTAATCGTTTATCCCCTTTTTCAGCTTCCGGATGATCGGCGGGCGTTAGCTTCGCAATTCCTTCACGAGCTAGCTGATCTGTCATCTTGTTTCCAAGGATTCCTTGGTGGCTGGGGATGTGTTCCCAGATGACTTCGAAGGATTTGATAGCTATTATTAACCTCTCTAGTTCAAATCGGTTTTTGACTGGCTTATTCTCATAAGTCTTCCAGTCGATGACCTCCCACTTTGGCATCCATTCTGTGGCACTTCGGACTAAGAAGTTAGAGTCTGCTTTAATCTTCAGCTTCTTCATTCTAGCCTCTTGAGCTTTTTGAGCGGCTACGGTAGCCGCTTCAATTTCCGCGGCGTTATTTGTCTGCCGACCTCTCGATGGTCGCAACACATTTAAAGGGTGATCTGGTCCAAACGACACACCTGTTCCTGCTTTTGATTCTCCACTTCCATTGTAGTTGAACGCACTATCCACATAAACGTCCGTGTGAGTGTCTTGCAATGGGAGAATCCAAGGATTCGGAAGGTGCAATCGCGGGGGCGCACTTTTTTTGGGGGGGGATTTTTCCCTTCTCACTACTATGGGTGGGTTTAAGCTGGGAAGCACGCTATGGTCCTTTTAAAACACAGGAGGGTCCGAATCATTACTATCTTCACTCTCGGACGAAGGTTCGTCTGATGACGATTCCTCACTTTCCACTGGAAGTTTCGAGGCCGTGTTCGTTCTCCGCCTAGAAATTTGTTTGCCAATGCAACTCCCGCCAAGGGCAGAGGGTATCACTTTCATCAGGGGCATTCATAAGCATCGTCACTATCAGTGTCTTTTTTCGCTGAACTTCCTCAGGGTCTTCTTCGTGGCCTTGGAATGGATCCAATTGACGCAAGGGGTTGCTGAGTAGAAGGGGGTTTGGGTTTTGTGGATTTGAAAGGAACAAGTCTCGTGACAAATGGTTTCTTCAAGATTAAGGCCGTAGGGGCCCTTTTTATTGTCCTTGTCACTTCTTCCGTTCGATATGGTTTCTCAATACGAGTCGCGCGTCCTGTAGAATTTGAAGATGTGGGTTCCTTTTGCTCCGCACCCTTGGTGGTATCAGGCTGAGCACCCTGCCTCTTACTACCTTCTTTCTGTACTGTGGAGCGCCTGATCAGTAGAGCCCTATAGTTATTTGGTTGTCTCTGTATTGTCAACCTCTTTTAGGGATTCTCTTTTTGGCTAGAGACCCTGGAGGTCGGCTAGAGTGCAGGTGATTAGATGGAATCGTGTGAATCAGTAATGTCAAAGGATTGCCGGATAGGGCTTTAACGCTCCTATTTAATGTTCCTTGTTTGTACTTAAACTTATATTGATAATCCTGGAGTCTGAGTCGCCACCTTAGCAGCTTTACTCCAGGATTCTCAACATAAGTCATCCAGTGAATCGGTTAGAAATCGCACGCCAGTATAAATTCCTTCCATATAAATAGGGATGATAATTCGCAACCGCATGTAATATCGTAAGGCTGTCTTTTTCGGCCTTGGGGTATCCTTGTTCGCAGGCACCCATCATTTTGGAAAAGTATGAAACGGGCATGTCCATTCTATCCTTTTCCTGGGTAAGAAGTACTCCGACTGCATATTCCGAAGTATCGGTTGTTAACTTAAAAGTTTTTGTAAAGTCTGGGCTTTGTAACAGGGGTTTCCTAAACAGGTACTTACGAAGCTTTCAGAAGCTTTTCTTCTGATCTTCTCCCCATTCCCATATTGCTTTTTTCTATAAAGATCCGATAAGGGTTTGGACTTTTTAGCATAATCTTTTATGAACCGTCTGTAATAACCCGAGAGTCATAGAAATTGCCTAACTGCCTTTACGGTGATGAGGCGAGGAAAATTTCTAATCGCAGATAACTTCGCCGGGCTAGGCTTTAGACTGTCCATCTCGAAAATATGACCTAGATAGGATACCTCTTTCCTCAGAAAATCGCACATATCGGGCTGAAGTTTCAGGTTTGCTTCCCTAAGCAGATTGAAAAGTCGCCTAGCCCTTCTGTCATGTTCCTCGAAAGTATCTAAGTAAATAATGATGTCATATAGATAGACAAAGGCCTTTAAGACTCCATTTAAGACAACCCCTTCAATACATCCATTAAAAGTCGCTGAAAAGTGGAGGGTGCGTTCTTTATGCCCAAAGGCATGCGCCAATACTCGTGATGTCCCCTTGGCGAAGAAAAAGCGTCCCTGTACTGATGATCAGGGTGTGTTTCCACTTGATGGAATGCACTTGCCAAATCAAACACAGAGATATATTGAGCAGACCCAAGCCTGTCAAAAATTGAATTTATATTCAGCAAGGAAAATCCATCTCTAATTACATTCTCATTAAGGGCCCGATAGTCTATGACTACCCGCCAATTCTTCTCCCCAGATGCATCAAGTTTCTTTGGAACGATTAGTAAGGGTGAATTGTAAGGCGAGTTAGAAGGACCGATAATACCGCTATCGAGCTGCTTCTGAACCTGAACGCTTATTTGTTCAGATGTTTCGTAGGAACAACGATATTGTTTCTTGCGGATCATCTTATCATAAATTGTAGGGATCCTCTGTTGGATAAAATTATAACGGGCCGATCTGAAACACAAAATACTTATGCGAGACCCGAGGATTCGGGAGACCCTCGGTGATCGATTGGTTGCAGGTCTTCTGTGGATGTGAGCGCCTGGCGTGGCCATGTGACTAGGCCGACGATATTTTCATAATGTTCCTGAAAAGAAAAACAAAAAGCGAGGCTGGTCGGGAATTAGGATCTTTTGCGGGTTATTGAGAATACACATTCAGCTACTAACAATAAATATTTATTCTGAGCAATTGATTCTATATAATGTAAGCTCTTAGCATAAAATTGTGAATCTAGAGGAGAGGCTAACCTCCCAAAAGCGTGAGAGTTCTAACTTGGATCAGTTGCAAGAATAGGACGAGATGAACAGACTCAAAATTAAAATAAGAGAAAACTTACAATTTGCGCAATGAATATCTCTTTGTAAATATCGCGCAAGTTGAAAGCCATTTCTGCTTGACTGATCGATGCGTGCTTTACTGTAGCTCCGCGTATTTTATTAATGCGATGTGATTCTCGGCATTAACCTAGCCGAATGAAGAGCGAGCCATGCTTGCTCGACAGTTTTATTTCTTCTCCGCTAGGCCGCGAGCACGCACAGATAGCCTCGACCAATAGGCAACGAGCATTAGATACCCGATGTCCAGGGACCAAGAGGGTTGCAGCACCTGCGCGAAAGCAACTAATAACCGATACATTGATGAGTAGAAATAAATATTTTCGCATGAAAGGCAACTGATTTTGGATATTATCCAATGTGAAATTCTAAAATGCCACATGATATACAAGTCGGAGACTAAAGAACGTAAAAAGAATAACCGCGTTCAAAATCGAAATACTGATATTCCGGTCTCCCATTGGCTGCATTCAGAAATTCTCAGGTTGCCTCTAACCTCTGGTCAATGGTTAACCGCTAGGTGATACGGCCCAAAACCTTGAGTACTCGGATTACGTCTGAAAAGTCGGCAAGGTAGATGCCTCGCTAATCAGCGAAGAAGCATGTAAGACACAAAAACGGCAGCGCCAAAGTAAAAGAATAACAGATAATAATTCAGATACAACCCGTCAGACTCTT
Source organism: Euceroptres primus (assembly GCA_037177015.1). Classification (NCBI taxonomy): domain Eukaryota; kingdom Metazoa; phylum Arthropoda; class Insecta; order Hymenoptera; family Figitidae; genus Euceroptres; species Euceroptres primus. Next base: position 5,796 of record JBAGKK010501550.1, on the reverse strand, counting down.
TTAGCCCTAATTCTAGGTGCTCCATTCGGTTACTTTTTGTATGGTGGGATAGGATTTTGTGTGAGGGTGTAGGTGGGTAGAGGGGTAGGTGAGTAAGGCTGGTATGGTGGTATAGGATTCTGTGTAAGGGTGTAGGTGGGTAGAGGAGTAGATGAGTAAGGGTATGTGCGGTGAGTTTAGGAGAAAAAAATTAGGTTTTAGCGTGGTTGTGAGGTCGGGTGTGGTTAAATAGGAAAAGTGAGGTGAGGTTAGCAAGGAGTTAGGTGAATCGGTAGTCAGGAGTTTGGGCTTTCGAGGGGGGCAAGGGTGACCCTCGGAGGGTTTGGGCCTCCGAGAAATGATATAAGAGGAAGTTCTAGACTTCTCATTGTGGATTTATCTCTCTTCAGCATGGAGAGCGTGTTTGAAGACCTTACTGAAATCCCTAGGGTTCCTGGTAGCGATAAAAATGGACATTTCATCCAGATGTCCCCTAATAAATGCGTGTAAAACGCAGTCTTTCACCGGCTTAACCATAATTTGGCTTCTTATAACGGGGACCATAGGTAACTCGCTTGCACCTTGATATCGGGCTGTGTACTTTTCTTTAAGGGCATGCCTGGCTTTGTTGAAGAGTCATGCATTCTAGGAAGAAAGTCATGGCCGCACTTGCATCGAGATTTACAAAATTTGGTTGAATGTTGGGCACGTAACCCGAAACAGATGAGTTAAGAAGAGGTTTGAGTTTGCGGGTTTAGATTCGGACCACAACTAGAGTGCATGGGACCGGGATTAGGAACGGATCCATCTTCGTCGTTGTTCATCGTGAACCGCACGGACAAGCCCGTGAATTCAACTCGCAGAATTAACTCAAACCTTTCTCAATTCAGTTTACTGTTAACGCAATATATTCTTGAATACTAATAATGTTTAACAACAGGCGTTAGTTTCTTCAATTGGTTAATCTACAAATAGCCAAGTTGAATCAATCCAGGGGGTCCTAGAACTCTACATATTGTTAATTCAGTGTCTAACGGAACGACCCTGCATCTAATATTTTGACCTCGAGTAACAACGTCAGTGAACCCTGTAATAATTACTTCGTTATTTTCGAGAGCTATAGGGTCCACACGTTCGATATCTAAGACCCTCAAACTCTCTGATATGTTTATGAAATTCTCGCCACAGTCAGGATCCGTGTGTGACACGATTTCTCTCACAAATGAATTTGAGTTGATAAGTGTTGCGTGCGAAACACTGAGAATTGATGGGGGAAATGACTTGCTTGAATATTTCTGCTGCAAGTAACAAAAGAATTTCTTTTCGTTGCTAACACTGATTTTGATTCTAAAGCTTAGAAGAAAATTTTTATTTCTAATCCAACATTTCAATGTCGCTATCAACAATCAAAAGGACAGTTTCTTCGCCTGAGGAATGTCTTTCATCCACTTCTTCCCGATTGTTTCTAGCCCAGATTTTTTCGCCAATAGCTACTTTTCTCGGCTGCTGGGCTTCTTTCACTGTTAAATTCAGCTCTACAAAATTATAAACTGGTACTGGAACCTTAGGTCTTTCAGTGGGGACAACTCGTTGGATTGACTAACCTTTCTTAAAATTCTGAAGTAGTGAAAATTCCCGGGTTGACTTTTGAAGCTGCATAATTTTTACCTGAGCGTTTTCTATTTTTATTAAAACGCTTACGAATCTTAGAGGATTGCTGAAAAGAGGAATTTTCTTTAGGCATTTGGGACTAAGGAATTCAAACAAGCCATGTAAAATTTCCCTTATGCGGACATTGGTACTCAAATCGGCGAGAAGGATTCACTTAACTTTGAATTATTGAATTCAAGGTTGTTGACTTTTAACTCCCCTTAACAAGGGAGGTTAAAGTTCAAACACACCAGTAGGATTTCTCTATGCTAGCATAGGTACTAAGTCGGCTAGAAAGAATTGCTAAAATTTGGATTAGTTTACACCAATCGAAAATTCGCTTTTCTTCTACCAGGAGGAAATTAAACACTCAAACAAGCCAGTAAACCTTCCCTGAATAAATACTGGTACTCGAATCGGCTAGAAAGAGCCACATGAACTTTAATTTAAATATTATTAATTTGCAATATTCGCGCTTTAATGTCCTTAAGCTGAATAGTTCCTAGGATTTAGGATGTGAGGATTAAAGAAAATTGGAAAATTTTGTTTCTTTCAACTTCTATGAACTTCTCAATCGGAATTTCCAAAACCTCGACAATACAGAGAGCAAAACTTCTATTTACTTTTTGCACGAGGAGTCCTATTCCGCGCGAAATTTTTTGCTGATGCGAGACATTCCGCGGTGTAGGCAAGGTCGTAAGAGATTAAAACAAAGTCTTTATAATACTACCTCGATTTCAGATCCTACTTGTGACCTTGCAGTTACAACTATGATTTCTTTGGTTTCCACTGTTTTCGTAGAGTTCATTGACATGTACGAATTAATGAGTTCTTTGTCTTGATTTAAAAGAGAATCGAGCTTTGATAATTCTTCAAGAGAGCTTAGTTGTTTTTCTTCTGATCTACCGTGCGAAGTTTTTAGTTTCAAATCACGGAATCTATTTTTAGTTTGGACTCTTCGCTTTCTGGATTGACCCTGATTGTTATTGTTATTAACCTTAGGAATTTGCAATTACTCTGAATAGTGTTAATGAAAATAGGAAAACCCTTGGGCCTAACTACTAGTTAATTTTTAAAGTAGAGGGCTGTAAAGAATTCTGTTATCTTTCCTGAGCCAATTTCAAATTGGTTTCAGCACGGTTAAGCAAGGATTCAAAAAGTTTGGAAAATTCAGTAAGATTTTTTAATTCTATAATTTGAAGATCAGCATTCAGGACAGGTGGTGTAATGAATTTAATTTGGCTGCTCTGAAGGATTGATTCAAGCTGTTCACTGACAAATTCGGATTCGACTATAGCTTCCGGCTTAATTTCGTTTTGATTTTCGAATCGCCTTTGTGCCTTCCTTCCTCGACGTCTTTCGCTATGTCTCTTAGATATACTTCAGCCTGAGAAGTTTATCATGATTAGTAGTAATTTGAAATCAATTATTATTAAGAGTAGAAAACACAAATTTTTAAACTGTGCCGAAAGGCATCAGTTGTTAAAAATTCCAGAATCTATCTCGTGCCGATCGGCTCAACAATTAATTCCTTCCTCTTCTACACCAAACAAAAATTGAAAATCGAAGGAAAATTTTTACTTCCACAATATCGTTCGGAGCGGCTCAAAGTTGCTGGATTCTGGGATTTCAATTAACGTGCCGAGCGGCTCATCGATTGGAATCTGTTTCAATTTTAATCTTTCACTTTATTCAAAAAAATAATGATTGACCCCTATTACGAAGCAGGAATCTCTCTGACGATGGATTAATCAAGTTAAGCTGAAGCTCAAACCCCTGATTAATCTGAATTGCCTTTCAAAGATGAAAAAACAATGATGGGTATTACGTGTAGAATTGATAAAGTTAGGCTCAAGCTTAAACTCCTGAGTAATTTCGTAATACCGTTATTATTTTTCCCCTACTTTTAGAGGTATCGGAGAGATTTCAACACTTTATAACGAAGTAGCAATCAATAAATTGACACCTTGTAGAGGAAGGAGACAAGATGATTCATAACATGCTTCAAACCTAAAATCACAAAGTTACAAATGTTTAACAATGTTGCAAATTCTCAAAAAAGAATTGAAGTCAACAATAGCGTCCAAAATAATTTGTAAATAACGAGGCTGGCGACAGCACGAGGGAACTCTCACCGCTGACACCGTCAGCTTGTCACAAACGACCTATATAAATTTAAATAATTAATTTTTGTTCCCGTTGGAGGCTACCAAGTTTCCACGCTCTGTCGGAACATGTTTTTATTGATGGGATAGATTACCCTCTCCTTATAGTACAATAGGTTTTATCGCAATGCTTTGACCCTTCTAATAGCCCTGTACGAATAATAATAATAATAATAATAATAATAATAATAATACCCTCTCCTTGTCAGTACGCTATCCCCTGCCAATTTACTTTTATTTTGAACTACTTATAATAATGAAAATTTAGATTGCTGAGAATGGTAAAAAGGGTTGAACTCAGTAAAAACGTCAAATGTCTAGACCCAAGAATCTTATTTCCATTAGGGAATTATTAAAACGACTCAAGGGAAATTTCCACATTTAATATTGAACAAAAAAACGCCTGTGACTGACGGTGTTCATCATGAAAAATGAGAACGACACATTTGTTGCGAACTTACACTAAGCTGGACCCTTACATCTATGTTCTTACGTTACCACTTCAGAGAAGCGGAGAGAGAGAAAGAGAAAGAGAGAGAGAGAAGAACTTCCGTCTGTCCACTCTTCCGGGGTGGGCGAGGAGTTCGTTAAACGGTCGTTGTTTACAGGAAACAATTCAAGTCTTTCTTTCACGTATACACTAGATTTTTTTGACGATGTTAGGCGTGGTACGTTGATATCATAGCCAACGGGCTTGCTTAGCCTTGATTCAGAATCTAAGAGTAGAGACTCGGTTGCGAGTTACCCTGCTGATAAAATAACTTTTGATGCAAGGCGAACCAAGAGTCAAGGCGGCCAATTTATCACCCAATCACTCCTAACACAATACCGAACATGGCTTCCGTTGAAAAGAAGGAGTTTCCCGCGATTTGCGTCCGCCGCGAATTTACAAAATCTGCCTCGATACAGAATTAAATTTACGCTCGTCCTGTGGGAATTGCCGGGAAATCCTCTCTGGTCCGCTGAGGAAACTTAGCTACAAGCTTGAAATTTTTAGTAAAGACACGTTCCGAAACTGGGATGGGCAAGAGATATTAGGCTTCCTTCAGATTTCCGTACTCGTTTAGAAGTCTCGTTAAACTGCGAATTTAGATTTTCGATCTTTCGCCTCGTCAATGTGTCGCGGGATGCATCAAGTAGGGAATTTAGGAGGATGGACGCCTAGATTGGTCAAAAGTGGTAATGGTGGAAAAAAATTAGAAATAGTGGGAATAGCTATGTCTAGACTGATGATGTTTGCTGACAGGGATGTCATGCGATTCTCCTTGGATTCTCACTGTCGTGTGAATAGGAAATGAGCTCATCAAAATTGGTGGTTTCGACATTACTAATTTTTAATTAGTAATTTATTTCTAAACCAATAAAGATTTTTAGGCAATGTTACTGGAAATCAATTGGTTAACAATTTCTTCAAATCATTGTCGATTTAAATACTGAGTAAAGTTATAATTTTAGTTGACCTGATTGGCAGGTAACAATTATCAGATAGTACTCAATTGATGAGTCATCCATTGATATTCAATAATCAAGCATGAGAGTTCATCTGTCAAACGTTGTAAGTAATCAGTTGACACGTGGATAGGTGAAGGGAGCGGGGTAAGGGAACAGGCATCTTGCGACACCTCGCTGAGGCGCATAGTTGTAGTGGTGCCAATAGTATTTAAGAATCTTGCATGTGTGGTCCATGCCCAAGAATCGAAGCTAGCGCGAAATCCTAGTCCTGACAGTAAGGAGTGGGAAGGGAACAGAAAATTGAATCTCTGACCATCATATGGATCGCGCTTGAATGCACTGTCTCTTGTACTTGGTGACTCCGTTCTCTCTCCCTCCTATCGCTCTCTATATTCTTTCATTCTGTAATTCTTCTATTCTCTTTTACACACTACAATTTTCTTGTCCTGTACTTCGTCACAATTTTCTCTTATGCTTAAGGGTATTGGATAAACGACTTTGAAAATGGCCGACTGGCTCTGAAATTTGTCTAAGTCCAAACCCCCAATTT
>JBAGKK010501539.1:0-14740 GCA_037177015.1 Euceroptres primus | reverse complement strand
TTGGCGTATAGAAATATATTTTTTGCGTGAAAAAATAATCAAGGACATCTATGAAACGTACTATTAGCACACTCCAATAATGATTTGGTGGGGAATTTAGCATTTCGCGGATGCTAAACAGACGTGCAAAGTAGCATTTCTTACACACGTATAACAAAAAGGTTCATCCTTTCAAAGCTTAATTTTTTTCTCAGTGCATGTTAGTCTCCTGTTCCACCACAGGTTGGATACCCTATAATGCGTCTTTTTCGGCATCGAGGCTTCACAAGCTTGAGTTAAAAGTTCAGTGAGAGTGTTCGCCATGATTTGAACATCCTCTTTCCGTTCAAAAGGCAGGCACTTAAGTTCCCGTTCAACAAGATCTTTGATTTGGTCATCGAACATCTTCATATCGGCCTTAACAGTGCAGAACCTTTCCAAGGTTCGAGCCTCCTCATGATCAGTGCCCGCCTCATACTTGATGGAGAATTCAATAACTTGGTGGTCGTTGAACGTCAGGCCATTACACACCTTCCAATATCCTGAATGCGCAGCCATGTTCCTTGAACATAGGGTTACATCAATCCAAGATATCCCGTTTAGGGCCTTGGAAAGTGGAAGCCTGAGTCGTATCGTATAAAGTCCTTAACTTTTCTGCCACGTAGCGCAGCCGTTTTACCACCTGACTAACGTCAGGGCTCCACAGCCGCGACTTAGCGTTCGAGTCCATTGCAATCAACACTCTTTTTCAAATGCACCTCCACATCATCCCTATACTGAAAGTAGTGAGAGACAACATAGAAGGAGAATCCGGTGACCAGAACTTCACCCACCGCACAGTGCACAGAGCACAGCTGTGGGATGCAAGTAAAGCCCAGCTGCTTACTAAACACCGCAATTCCTGCTTTAGGAGCATTCCTACCCTTAACATTTTTGAGAGCAATTCTGGTTCTGAAACCCAGACCTTGAATTCTCTGTCTATAAGTAGGAGGCTCCTGCATCATGAGCATGTCTTTGCCACGCCTCTGCAGCCGAAGCAACTCGCTCGATACTATGGGCGAGTTGTTCATATTAAGCTGCAGTATCTTAATTTCCCTAAGCTCAGACCCTTCCCTTGACGGATTTACTTCAACATAACCCTTACCAGTATTTTCATTTTTATTTGTCAAGTTTCTCTTTGGTTCATAAACCAAAGGCTCAGGGCCAGGCTCACAAGCTACCGAGGAAGTGGCAGGGAGAGAGGCTACCTGGCTTGGGAGCATTCGCGTAGAGTCACATCTAGCTAGAATTAAGCACAGAATTACCAATTTTATTGCCAGTTTGGCATCGTTTTCAATCCATTCTTTATATTTTTTCTGTCCATATTTGTGTCAAAGAGTTTTTTTTCGAGCCATTGCTGACCCTGCAATCCAAATCATATTCCTTTTTCGTAGATATTTCTGTCCATATATGTATCAAGGCGTTTTTGAGCTATTGCTGACTCTGCACTCCAAGTCATATTCCTTTTTCATAGCCAGTTCTTCATAGACCTACCACAATCCAGCATTTGAGCAGGTGGGAACCCTGGAACATCTGTGCGCAAGTCACGCATAGGAGGCCTCTCCCGCGGGGAAGCCGCGACAAAGGCAGCCCTAACATGACTCGTCCAGGGCCCGAGAAGAGGGCCATATAGAATATAGCACGACTCAACTCACTTCCACGTTCGTTCAACATGCCTCGTTCATTCATACTCACCTAGAGGCAGGGAAAGTGTTTGACATCGAGATTCCACAGGATATCTCGATGAATGCGTTCAACAGAAGTCTCATGCTTTACTCGCCCGACCGTGAGACATCAATTAGCGCGAAGAGAGTTAATTCGAAATCATTCTAAGACTACGGAAGTCAACCGGAATTTTTTTGTCGCTCGTACCCTGCAAAGTGTAGGACAAACACATGCTCGTTAGTGTCATCACGACAGTTCAGAGCGTTCGTCTGCCACTCTATCAGGCTCATCACTCAGAAAGGCTCATCACTTAATTAATAAGAATTAGCTCATCACTCCGTGATGACCAAGCCAATACGCATCCCAGGCTCACTCCGTCCATATTGTACCAAGCATATCACAATAGTATCGCACATAAGTTCTTTTTCTCTTATCTTTCGCTCCTATGTCGTTCTTCTGTGTTTTCAGAAGGGAAGTCTCAGCAGGGTCATTGGATTGGAGTTGCCAGGAAGAGCGCAAGCAAGGAAAAACTTCGCCATTGCCCTTCTAAGTCCCTTGCGCATTGCTTCCACAACACGGAAGGCAGGAAAATTTCCCAAGTCCCTAGCGCATTGCTTCCGTAGCGCGGAAAAGAATAAAATTTTGGGAAGCTCAACATAGTCGAGCTTCCTGAGCCAATGCATCGTATTGAATTGCCTAACCTGGGCATCTCATGCAAAGGCTGATATACCCCGCAAAATGGAAAGGGGTGCACAGAGTCATTGCCCTCTTCAGTCTGGCTTATACAATATACAAGCACGGTCCCTCTAGGCCCCTGGAAAGCATCGGGTTACCTCTAGACTCGAAGCCTTCGGATACAGCTCTCACAAGGCGCCTCTTAAGTTGCCTTAAGCTTGGCGCCCGGAAGCCGTGACTTCGCTAGATAACATAGTGAGAAATATTATTGTAGTCGGCCACATTGCTGTGACAGAGGATTCCTCACCACTCGGGCATACTCCTCCCCCAAGTGCACAAGTTCACCCAGGCTTCTTGACCTATCAGATCGTATTCGCAGTGACACTGCTTGCACGAGGCCATCTCCAACGAGGGGGCTTTCGGCAAGCCGGAAGGGGCGACCAACCTGCCCATGCTCCTAGTGTCGACCTAAAGACGTTTGGTCTCACTTTTGTGCACGCACCCACCGCGAGACAGTCGACAGGCACTGTCGGTCTCATTTTTGTACACGCACCCACCGATCGTTCAATTCATCACACATAGAATAACTCTTCACTGGGTCTGGCTAACAAGGTACATAGAATCACCCAAATGTCAAAAGTGACAAAGCTGACAAAGCTCACGTTGGATGGTCGGTGACAAATCAGCGTTAACTTCATTAATCCATTAACTCATGTCCGGCCGGACCATCTAGTAGTATCGTCATCGCTATCACATCACATAGTGATCATTGATTGTATTCGGCCCCATTTCTGGGACAGAGGATACGCCGACGATATGTCATACTCCCCCCTTGAGTACACACGTGCATCCAGGCTTACTGATCCACCCAACAGACCCAGCAGTGACACTGCCTGCACGAGACCAACGCCATCATGGGGGCTCCTGGCATGCCAGAAGGGGCTACCGCCCACACCCGTCACCTTTGACTAGTCATGGCCGGATACAAGATCCTTCCAGTCTTATAGACACTGGTCGGTCTCTCAGTTCAATTGTCTTGTTTTTGTGAGCGCACCCGTCGCGAGACCCACGACAGGAACTAAAGTGAAATTCCTCATCACACATAGGCTATCTTTCCATGAGATCTGGCTGACAAAAGTCAACCAGAATCACCCAAATGCCAGAGGAGGCAAAGCTCACGTTGGACGACAGGTATGCTGATCATCATTAACTTCATTTATCCAATAACTCAAGCGGTGCCCCATCGCCCAGAATTATCGTCATTGCTAATCCCGCAGGAAAACAATACCATTGCTATTCTCCGTGCGAACTCTTCAATTTAGAGTCGCTTTGAGACATGGGTACGTTCAAGACGCACCATATGCGACGAGGAGTCGAATTGCCATACCTTACGATCAAGACGCACCATATGCGACGAGGAGTCGAATTGCCATACCTAACTTATGCATCTCATGCATAGGCTGAAACACCCCGCAAAACGGAAAGAGGTGCAAAAAAGCCCTTGTCCACATCAGTTTGGCTTATTTTATATAAGCACTATCCGGCTAGGCCGCTTGGAGGCTTGGGGTTGACTCTAGGTTCGACGCCTGCGGATACAGCTCTCACAAGGCGCTTCTTAAGTTACCTGAAGCTTGGCACCCGGAAACCGTGACTTCGCTAGCTATCACATAGTGAGCATTTATTGTATTCGGACCCATTTCTGAGTCAGAGGATACGCCACCTAATAAAGGTATACTCCCCCCCCCCCAGATGCACAAGTAATCCAGGCTTACTGACCTATCTCACCAATCCAGCAGTGACACTGCCCGCACGAATCTGACGACAATGCGGGGGCTCCTCGCAAACCAGGAGGGGCGCCCAAACTGCCCCGTGCTCCTAGTTTCGACCTAAAGACGTTCGGTCACCTTTGACTAGTCACGGCCGGATACTAGATCCTATCAGTCTTATAAACACTAGTCGGTCTCTTCATTCAACAGTCTCTTCATTCAACAGTCTCATTCCTGTAAGCGCACCACTTGCGAGACGGACAAGTGGCAATGGTCTCTGTTAGGTTTCGTGCTAACTTGCGAGACAGACAAGCGGCACTAGTTTGAGGTAGAGGCCTTTGGCCTCTCGTGGTGGTCCGAACTGAATGAGTCCCTCTGCGACTACGCTTTTCAGTCGAACCGTCTACACAGTAGGTGGTTCCGAGATTCCGTGCTCAGCCAAAGTATTTCTCTGGCGAATGCGGCAAAGGTTGGGTAGGCCCAGTCTAAGAGGAGCGTTCTTAGCTGTTCCTGCCTACTACCCGTGCAGTCTTCGAGGAGTTCCATAAGGGCTACATTTTGAGGTTTATTATTTGGACAATTAAAGACGACGTGTTCCACTGTTTCCTCCTCACCACACTCACAACTACCACTGTCAGCAAGAGCCAATTGCAAAAGCTTGGATCTGATATTGCCGTGTCCAGTAAGCAGCTGCGAAGTAAAATGGTCAGGGAAGATCCACTTGGCCTTCAATCGCTCTTTAATGTCGCTGAAGAAGATTTTGGTTACAGTTCCATTAGGTGTGTTTAACCATTGTTGCTGCCAAGAGAGCCTTAGTTTATGATAAATACGCCTTTTGGTATTATCATTTATTTTCTAAGGAGCAATGATTAGATCACCCACTTTAATTTCATTTCCCTTTCTTAGGTTGTACAGGGCAGATCTTTCGACTAGAAGCAAATCTATAGGAGGCGCTGCCGCAATGACGTAGAGAGCCTCACTTGATACCGAGCGATATGCTTTAGTTGCTTTAAGCAGGGTGAATCTCTGCGCACTACGGAGTACCTTCAAATTCGCCTCGTTCAACAGGCCTGCCCACCCTGACGCCGCATAAGTGGCGATCGGGACAAACAGTCCCTTATAAAGTGTTTTAATAGCTTTTGCGCCCAGACCTCAGGTTGACTTCGCAACTCTTCCTAATGTGGAGAAAAGTTTTGTAATTTTATCCTTTATATATTCGCAATTGTATGTCATGTTCCTATTCCGGCCTATCATGGTCCCTAAATACTTGACTCTATCTTTAATCGCGATTTTAACCCCATTTACTTTAATGATTGGCGGGCGTTTAGCAAAATCCGCGTGCCTATATCTAATGTTTTTCCTACTTCCCTGATGCCTAGCTCGCGGATTGATATTCTCTTTAACGAGTATCATTTCAGTTTTGCTTTGGGAGAGAGTAAGCTTAACAAACTCGCACCATGCTAGAATCCTGTCGATAATTTTCTGTCCTCGGATTTCAAGCTCTCTTCTGCTATTACCACAGGTGAGGGCGATCAAGTCATCAGCATAAGCCATCTCGTCATTACTTACCAGTTCAACAAGCACCCTGAGAAGCTCATCGAACATCAGATTCCAGCAAGCCGGCCCAAGTACAGATCCTTGCGGACAACCTAACCTACAACGGGGTTATTCATATGCAATGAGACTTCTTTATTGCTGAAATAGTCTATCATAACACAGAAGATGTTTCTGGGATTGTTCCTATTTTTCAAAGCCTTGAGGACAAGCGGCCACCAGACGTTATCAAAGGCCCCGACAATGTTGAACAAGAGGGCCAGCATATACGCCTCCTTATGGGAGTCAACTCGAGCCATAAGCTAATTGATGGCGTCCTCAGTAGATATACGTGGCCTGAAGCCAAACTGCCTGTCCGACAACATGCTGGGACTAAGGACCGTCCCTTGCATCCGCCTAAGGAGTATTCGTTCAAAGACCTTCCCGATGACGGAAAGGAGACTCAACGGCTGGTAGGACCGGACTTCTTCCGGGTTTTTACCCTCACCCTTCAAAAGGACTCGAATTGAGCCCTTTTTTCAAGTGGTCGGGAAGACGCCTAATGACAAGCAACCATTCAAGAGTCGAGCCATTTCTTTTCCTATGACCGGCCAAGCCCTTTTGATGACAATGACCTCGATCCTATCTGGGCCCGGGGCTTTGCCATTTTTCAGACTTCGGATTACATCTTGGATCTCCTCATGGGTGATTTCAGGTTCGTACTCAGTGTTTGGGGCAGTTGCCACAAACTGTCTTACTTCAGCGTGCTCCTGCCTTTCTAGGTGATCGACATCATCAGGAACCAGTTCATCTAGAAATACTTTGACTGTCTCCTCAATTGAGCAGGTGTATCCCTCACTCGTTCGAAGGGTACTAAGAACCATTTCCGTTCGAAGGCGCTTTGTCTGCTATTTGTAGACAAAGCCCCATGGATTCTTATTCCCGGCGTCAGAGACGAACTTAACCCAGCTCTTCTGTTTAGCCTTAGGGATCTCCACTCTGTATTTTGCACGGATTGATTGGTATCTCTGCCTCGCCTATACTGTAGCTACGGCTGGGGCTTTCTGCCAACACTTCCGAAGTCGGTAAACCTTCTTTTTAAGCCATGTTAGCCTCCTGTTCCACCACGGGTTGGACACCCGATGTTGCGTTTTTTTCGGCATAGAGGCCTCGCAAGCCTGAGTTAAAAGCTCAGGAAGCTTTTACATCCTCTTCAACATCCTCTTTCCGTTCAAGTGGTAGGAACTTTAATTCTCGTTCAACAAGGTCTTTGATTTGATCATCGAACACCTTCAGATCAGCTCTGCCAGTGCAGAACCTTTCAAAGGCTCGAGACTCCTCATGACCAATGCCCGCTCTATATCTGATGATGAATTCATTGACTTGATGGTCGCTGGACGTCAGGCCAGCACGCACGTTCCAGTCTCCTGCATGCGCAAACATGTTCCTTGAACATAGAGTGACATCAGTCCAGGATCTACTGTTCGAGGACTGGAAAGTGGGAGCCTGATTCGAATCATTCAACACGTGCAGATCATATTGGGCGATAAAATCCTCAATCTTTCTGCCACGCGGCGCAGCCGTTTTGCCTCCTGGCTTAACATTAGGGCACCACAGCCGCGACTTAGCATTCGAGTCCATAGAAATCAGTACTCTTTTTCCCCTTAACGCATCAAGTACCATTCAGAGATGCGAAAGATGCACTTCCACGTCGTCACTATACTGAAAGTAGTGAGAGACTACGTAGAAGGAGAATCTGGAGTCCCGAACCTCGCCCACCGCACAGTGCGCTGAGCACACCTCACATAGTGAGCATTGATTGTATTCGGCCCCATCACTGGGACAGAGGATACACCGACATTATTAAGTCATACCCCCCCCCCCCCCGAGGGCACAGGTTCACTCAGGCTTACTGACCATCCACAGACTCAGCAGAGACACTGCCCGCACGAGTCCGTTGCCAATGCGGGGGCTCCTGGCATGCCAAAAGGGGCTACCACCCGCCCCGTGCTCCTAGTGTCGACCTAAAGACGTTCGGTCACCTTTGACTAGTCACGGTCGAAGCAAGCTTCTGCCAGTATTATAGACACTGGTCGGTTTCTCCGTTCAACTGTCTCCTTTTTGTGAGCGCACCCGTTGCGAGACCCACGACAGGCACTGAAGTTTCCCATTACACATATGCTATCTTTTCACGGTATCTGACTGACAAAAGTCAGACAGAATCACTCAAGTGTCAGAGGTGACTAAGCTTACGTTGGACAGCAGGTACCTCCTTCACCATTGACTTTATTTATTCATCAACTCAGGGATAGTCCCACCGCCCAGTAATATCGTCATCGCTAGTCCCGCAAGAAAATTATACCTTTACCATTCTCCATGCAATTTCTTCACTTAAGAGTCGGTTCGAGACATGGGTATGTTCAAGTCACACCATGTGCGACGAGAAGTCGAGTTGCCCTACCTAACCTATACATCTCATACATAGGCTGAAACACCCCGCCACACGGAAAGAGGTGCTCAAAGACCTAGCCCACATCTGTTTGGCTTATTTATATAAGCACTATTCCGCTAGGCCGCTTGGAGGCTGGGGGTTGTCTTTAGGTTTGAAGCCTGCGGATACAGCTCTCACGAGGCGCCTCCTAAGTTGCCTCAAGCTTGGCGCCTGGAAGCCGTGACTTCACTAGCTCACATAGTGAGCAAAATTATTTTGGTAACCGGTGACAGCATTTTGCACACCGTTGTTGGGGGTTTTGCTCATCGCCTTCGCGCACAGTGCAGACTCGGCCATTTTCGATGTCTGTCAACGGTGGACAATCGAGGGTTTTGTATGTACGTATAAAGAAAAAATTGTTTTTTAAAATGAACAATGAAAAATTTTGCAGTTTCGCTGACTTTTAAAAAATTTTATTAAATTCAATACTTTCTGTGTAAGTTTGTAAAAGGATTATTTTTCTTTATAGGCTCAATATTAACGGAGTTAAAAAATATTGAAAAAAGTGACTTAAATTTTCAATTGCAAATGCCTTTGGAAATTTTGCAAATTTTGCAAAATTGTTTCGTACTAATGTTTAGTGCCCCAAAGTCAATGAAATAACCAAAAATAAACAAAATCGATGATTTGACTTTTTCACTTGAAATGGAACGCCCCGTAATTATTACTAGACATATAATTTTGACCTAAACTAATTTTTTCTAAGAAATGACTTGTTGCCTTTCCCAATATGCAGGGAAACATCAGTTTCAGATGATTTCATTTTTCAGTTAAATAAATTTACATAAAAGAATTTCTAAATTAAAATAGTATTAATACTCTTTTTACATTTGCAGGAATTTAATGGTTTTATATTATAAGAAGCAAATATTTTTTAAAAATTTATAGTGTTGGAATTGATCTTATGTTTAGATTTAGGAACTTGAATTATATTTACCAAAAAATCTTCTATTCTTTATAGGCAGTTTTTAATTGTCCTTTTAATAATATTTTTTTCTAAGAGTATGTTAGTTCTTTTATCGAAGGTCATATAACAGAAGGGTTGCTTCTGATTTTACAGTGTTTACACAATTACTTTTTACACATTAGTAGAATGTTAATAAATGATTGTATGATGAATTGTAAATTGGAGAATCATGCTGTATTGCCTGAAGACTCGAATTCTCATTTTTGCTCAGATATTATTTTTGATTAAGGTATATTATTTCTTTTGTCTAATAACTTATAATATAGAAAATTTGCGTACAATTTTACAATTTATGCCAGGCAATTATTTCTTACACATTAGTAGAATCATAATTAATAACAGGCACACAAAAAAAAAGTGTGCAGAGCCAAAAAAGCGACCTATATAGTATTGTAGTATTGATCTAGCATAGTCAAAATATGCATTGATTGGAATTTTCTGCTCACCAGTTTTTTTTATTCGAGTTTGAATTTTTAGTTTAGGTTAAATTATCCCAAGTAGGCAACCATAAATCGAAAGTCGTTTTTTTTCGCTGTAAAATGAATTTTTTAATAGCCCTTATTTTCGAAAAGATTTCCCAGGTTTTGGTCGCACACAAAATTTTGTTACAAAAGTTATTAACAATGAAAATTTAATGTTACAACATGATCATCATTTTTATCGTGAACGGCTAAACAGCTTTTGATGATTCTGACGTTGAAATTTTTGTTTAAAAACGTACATACCAGAAATCTTTCTTTCGAATATAAAAACATTGAATTTGTTTAAAAAAATATCAATTGTTTATAAAAAAATTTACCTTTTTTTTCAAAAGAAAAATTTTTTGGCACGATATTCAACATTTTTTTTTAAAAGAGAAATGCGAAAAGAAACTACTTAATATTTCTTTTCGCATTTCTTTCTAGAAAAATTGTAGAATAACGTGCAAAAAATTTTTTTTGAAAGAAAAAAGTTCAATTTGTTTATAAAAAATTAATATTTTTTTAAACAAATTCAATGTTTTTATATTCGAAAGAAAGATTTCTAGAATGAACGTTTTTAAACAAACATTTCAACGTAAGAATCATCAAAATCCGTTTAGCCGTTCACGAGAAAAATATTGATCATGTTGTAACATTAAATTTTCATTGTTAATAACTTTTACAACAAAATTTTGTTTGCGAACAAACCTGGGGAAATCTTTCCGAAAAAAATTCATTTTACAGCGAAAAAAAAGACTTTTGATTTATGGTTGCCCGTTTGGGATAATTTGACCTAAACTAAAAATTCAAACTCGAATAAAAAAAAACTGGTAAGCAGAAAATTCAAATCAATGCAGATTTTGACTCTTCTAGATCAATACTACAATGCTATATAGGTCGCTTTTTTGACTCCGCACACTTTTTTTTGTGTGTCTGTGTAATTGTGTGGCGAATTGTCAATTTTGGCGAATCCTTTTTGTAATTCCTGAAGATTAGAACTCGCATCTCTGCTCACATATGTCATTATTTTTAGAACACTTGAGAATTGTGCATTTTTTGTGAAAATGGAGTTTATTTTTTTAAAGCTTTTGTTATTTTTATCAACTTATGATTATTGACAAGACGATTTTGGAGCTTCATTTCTTTTTAATTTATTTTTTTTGATTTTGTAATTTTTTGATCATCTAGTTTTGTTTTTAAATTGTTTAATTTATAAATATTTATTACTGCACCTTTGGTTACTTAAGTGATCCTTGAATTTATTCAACACTGATAAAGTTTGTTTTCCTCAAATGCTCTAATTTAGGTATGCAATTTTTCTGGTAACAATTCAGGAATTTGTTTTCAACATATGGATTTTTGCTTTTAATTTTTTTGCATTCGGCATATAAAGTAAATTCTAAATAGTGTCGAGTGCGGTTGTGTCTAGTGTTGATAAATCTTCTATCCAAGGGTTCAAGCTGATTTCCGGAGTCTGCAGAGCTGGTGAGTCTCAAAACCATATTTTGAAAAATAATCTATAATTGTGACTCGTTTTTATCTTCTTAATACTTTTATATTTTTATTTTTGCTTCAGGGGGAATATAGTATTTTTATAAATATTTAGGACTACTTTATGGAATAATTCTGAATAGAATACAAAAGTATGGAATTTCTATTTATTGGAATAGGTTCTTTGTTAATAAATTCCAAATTTATTGCTAAATCCAAACTAATAAATTTACTTTTGCTAGTTCTTATTTGAATCTGTTGTATCACTCGAGAAAATTCTGCGTTTATTGAAACCGAAAATTCGCGCAACTATTGCTCTATTTCCTGCAAGTTTGAATTTCGCAATACATATGTTGTTTTTTGTTTCGAAAATGGGAAATAGTCACATGTTTCTTGTTTGAAAATCAAAGTTTGGAGAAATGAAACAGAAGCAGAAATAAGGAATAAGAATAAGAGAAAAAAATGCAAGGTTAGGATGTTGGAAAGATGAAAGGAGAAAAATAACATCGAATTGGATAAAGTACAACAAAATAGGATAAGGTAGAATGAGAGATTAAATGAGAGAAAAGAAAGAGAGATTTAGTAAGCGAGGCGTTTTACAGTAAAATAATCGCTCAAGGTCCGTTGTGGCGTTGCACTCGGCTGGCCAGGACTGCCACAAACGCAGTGTTTGCATCGCCCACATGATCAATGTGTGAGCCCATATTCATAAGCGTCTATTTCATATAGGGAGGTAAGCAAAATTTTAAATTACTATCGAAGATAATTCCTTCGATTTTATCGCTTCGGCGAGAAAAGATCGCGCTCGCTTGTTATGTATATAATTCTCAAACGTATGTGGTAACACTGAGAAGCGAAAATTATATTTTCCGTGTTTTGTAGAAATTTATGAGAGTCGGTTGTAGGTTGAAATTAATCTGTTGTTTCAATTCATTATATTTTTTTTAAAGATCAAACTGGAGCGTTTAAAAATTTGAGAGCTGTTGAATTTGGGCGCCTCTCAATTTGGGACGCTTACAAACTTGATGCTTAAAAATTATGTCGCTGTAACATTTGCGGTTTTTAACCGTTTAACGGCTAAGCCTAAAACCCGTTGACTAAAAATTCAGAAAAAATTCAGGAATAATGTAAGATCATTTTCTGATCGGTTTTTGCAATAAAATTTGTTAATTTTTTAAAAATTTTCTCGGCTTCTATTGAGTATCCGATAATTTATAACCATTTTACTAGATGCAGAATAGTCCACTTTGATCTAATCCACAGATTTATTTTTCATAATTCTGAGATTATTACATGAAAATTCAAGAAAAGTGAAAAAAGTGAACGTTACTCAGCTGTAACAGTGTCCGTTAAAGAATTAATATTTAGAATATTAGACGCTTTTAAATATTGGTGTATTTAAATTTAGCTCATTAAAATTTAGGTTTTTTTTTTAAATTGGAAAGTTTTCAATTTCTGATGTGAAAAATTTAAGTGCTTTTAAATTTAGAGGTTTGTAATTTAAAAATTTTAAGTATGATCTTATGGTGTTGAACAGGGAGATATATATATTTAAAGATGTTGAAGATGTTGATTACCAGTAATCAACATCTTCAACATCTTTAAATTAAAAATTTTATATTTTTTATACTTTTAAATTCGAGTTTTTGAAAATAATTTTAGATTCAGCATTGGGGAAGTAATTAGGGTTTCAAATTTTTTTAACTGAGACGCTTAAAAATTCATAGGATTTCAAGTTGAGTCGCTCTTTTCTATTCGAAAGCTTCCAATTTCTGGTAAGTTCGAATTTGGACGCTTTTAAATTTAAGCGTTTCTAAATAAAAAATTGTGCAATAAAAAATGTTCATATTTTGGACCAAATTCGGGCTTTCATTAATTTTTGATTATGCTTTCAAATTGGAGTCCCATCTTTGGATTTGGATGCTATCAATCGAACGAGTTTTAATTTTATCCTTTCCAAAATAATTTATTTGTTGTTTTAAGATTTGGATCATTTTCCATTTTACAATCTCTTTTCCTTCCGGTCGCTTTTAATAGGGTGCTTTCTAATCTTAATACCACCAATTCTTAACAGTAAAAGTAAATTTAAAGTAAACAAAAATAGATCCGAAACAAACCAGTGAACTATTTATTATTAGTAGATTTTAGACTCTGGGGCCTAGATTGTCTAGAAGTGTACAGACAAGACCTGACAGGTAAGCCAAAGGGCGGCTGAGTACCAAAGGCACCCAGTCGAGACGGGTTTGTATGTTAAGACATTATAGACTGTATTTATACATTTCTCCAACTGAGGCGAACGTGAAAAGGAAAGAACTGA
The DNA here is from genome assembly GCA_037177015.1 of Euceroptres primus. Classification (NCBI taxonomy): domain Eukaryota; kingdom Metazoa; phylum Arthropoda; class Insecta; order Hymenoptera; family Figitidae; genus Euceroptres; species Euceroptres primus. The sequence continues at coordinate 1,356 of JBAGKK010501539.1, read as the reverse complement.
AACTGCCGCATCACCATACCATTTCTTTGCATCTCCTGATTTTTCGTCTTCAGAAAATGTAAGGAGAACAAGACAGAAATATAGTATGGATGGCTCGGTAGTAACAGCTAACAGTCTGTTTATACGGATACCTGGACAGGTGTGCACCAGGCTCAAATAGAGTGCAACCTGGCCAGCTGGTTTGTGCCGTTCGACGAAACAGGTAATTCCATTGGCGAATCTCAGTCGAGGGTGAAATCTGGTAAAAGGGTAAAACCGGTGTCATAATGACCTTATGGTTTTTGCGATATTTGAAAGTCAGTGGAAAGCTGGATTTAATTAACGAGAGGTCTTTTATGGTTTCATTAATACAACCTTTCTTTATTGAATTAAAATGTAATTTTGGAAATAAAATATTTGCAATAATGTAAAGAAAATAAATTAAATAAATATAATTCACTTTTTTGTTTGGGATCTATTTTTCTTTATTTTGATTTTGTTTTTTATTTAGTTTATTCATTTGTGAATTATTTTATTTATTAGATTTAGAAACCTGTCTTTTTCTGCTAGATAATTTTTTGAGCGAATACATTGTCAAAAACGGAATTTAAACAAAAATTTATGTCAATACTGGAAAAAATGACCTGAATTTTTTTCACTAAAATTAAGGAAATCATTTCCAAAAATAAATGAAAATTTTTGTATAAAAATGATGCATTTTGCACGCAAGGGTTAATTTGTTTTCAGTTTTGTTCGAGGGGTTAAGGACATTTGACACCGGGGGGTTGACAACTCGTGAAGTCAGGTGTACACTTGTAATGAAATCTCCTGAAGTTTCCTGAAATATCGGACATCTCCTGAAATGTCTGAAGTCACTTGAAATCATTTAAAGTCACTTGAATTATCTTGATATCTCCTGAAGTCACTTGAAATCTCCTGAAATATCTGAAGTAATTTGAATTCACATGAAGTCACTTTAAGTCATTTGTTACTTGAATTCTCCTGAAGTCACTTGAAATCTCCTGAAATATCTGAAGTCATTTGAATTTACATGAAGTCACACGAAGTCACGTGAGTTCATATGAAGTCACTTGAATTCACGTGAAGTCTCTTGAAATTACCTGAATTTAATTGAAGTCACTTAAATTCTCCTGAAGTCACTTGAAATTTCCTGAAATATCTTCTCTCTAATTCTGAGTTAGTGAAAAGTCGGTCACTAATTTACGTTAGTGACAATTTCTACTAACTATTAGTCATTTTTCACTATTTTTTTTAGTAGTTTTAAACATTTCACTAAAGGTTTAGTCAAAAACTACTAATAATTAGCAGAAATTTTCACTAAAGTGAATTAGTGACCGACTTTTCACTAATTCAGAT
>JBAGKK010501528.1:0-14742 GCA_037177015.1 Euceroptres primus | reverse complement strand
CCAGTGCAGTTTCAGTGCGGTTTCATCGGCAGGGATACAAAATGGTGACTGCCCGAGTAATTAGAAGTTGCTCTCGAAGTGATAAACACGGAGGTCGAACGTCGAATTGTATCTATGGGGACGGCGACTGACACGTGCGGCCGCTAGTGCATCGTCTGCTAGTTGCATTATATTAGACCGTGAAAACGAGTTTTGAGGTGTTTCTTTTTAGCATTATTTTCAAAATGCCAGGTATGTGTGTGGCATTCGAGTGCAAAAATGAAGAAGGAAATCGCTTTCCAAATGATGAAAAACGGAGGAAACAGTGGATAATAGCCATTAAACGAGAAGGTTTCTGTCCCAGTACATCAGCAACGCGGGTGTGCTCGAGCCACTTTACTAAGGAAGATTATTGAACACAAGGCTTTTACTCAGGTTAGTTTGTTTAAAAATTAAAAGAAACTTACAGAGAAGAGAGAATTTTTTCCTCTTTTGCCTAAAAAAATTAACCGCAACAGTCCTTAATCTTCAAACCATACTCCGAAAAATACGTGCGCTAACCGTACCCGCGATCTGTCAAATCCCTATTTTCCCTCCAGCCTTGATTTTACCATTTTTGTCAAAGAATTAATTCATGTGTTGTGCAGTCCATTTTCCATGTCATATTCAAGAAATATTCATTACACTTTTATATTAATTTTGTTTTTATTTCTGAACATTTTAAGGCTGTTGGTGTCAAGCCCTAACCTCAAAATTCAACTGCCACATCTCCAAACTCACTACTGCCCTCTACGCTGAGCTTGACAAATCGCCGTCCCCATGGGCAACTGCTATCCCTGAATTTAACACCGCTCCTGCCCCAAAACTGAGGCATCAGTCGCTCCATTGGCAGCGCTTGTGCGCTACTGGGACGTCTGCTGTGCCGATTTGTTGCAGCAGACGTCCCAAACCAAAGTATAATGCTTGTCCTAGCGTTTAGCGTCACTTGGGACGTCTGGTGTACTAAAACTTTTTCAGTGGGTTTGCAGAATTTTTCTAAAATTCAGTAGAGTTTTTGAATCTTCAAAAAAAGAAAAATGTGGAAATCTTCGAAGATTTTAGAAGTCTAGAATTCAAAATATTTTTAAGCATTTTAAAAGATTTTGAAATAGTGCAGAATATTTTGTAAAATTATAATAGGTTTTGGCTTGTTTCTAAAGATTGTAGAGGATTTTAGAAAACTTTCAAAAAGTCTGGATATCCCTAAAAGAGTTTAAGAAATTCTGAAAAATTTTAGAAATTCTTAGAAAATACTGGATAATTTTAGAAGATTTTGGGAGAATCAGAAGATCTGGAAGAAAAAACATTATTAAAACATTCTGGAATGTCTAGATTGTAGAGGATTTTAAGGGATTTCCAAAAATTAAACTAATTTACTTTATGGAAAATTAAAAATATTCTAGAAGATTCTGAAGGTTGTCGAAAAGTCTAGATGATTTCATGAAGTATTTTAGAAAACTTGTCTCACTATAGTATTTTTAGAAGAAAAAATTTTCCCCTGTACAAAATACATCCCATTTATCAAAAAAGAAATCCCCTATTTCCCCCAAAAGTGAAACTACTGAACCACTGTGATCCCTGGAAACTGTCCTGAAAATGGTCCTTCATTAAGAAACATATTTAATGATTAGCAGAAAATATGTTTTCCCGAGACTTTTGTCGTTAGTGCATCGAGTCGAAATTTCGATACATAATAAATTGAACCGGAAATTAATGTGTTATTGGACGAAATACTGCATCAATCTCTTTATTGACAGTTAATAAATAACACTCTTAATGCTCAAGAATAAGATTGATTGCTTATATTACGAAAAGACTATCTTCATCGAAGAGAAACATATATTGATGAATTCACGTTGCTGAGAATATTATGAGTCCCTCTTCCTTTATGTAATGTAGAGAACTGACATTTATCAACTTTAAGTTAGTTCATATTTAATGCAACTGTAACTCCATGGCATTCTACATATATATTCTCATCACAAAGTTCTAGTTTAAATTCAAAAAGCCTTTATGAATTATAAATCCATTTTAGTAATTTATAAATTCTCTTCTTCTTGAACTAGTTTCCCCCCTAACTTCAAAGCAAGGTCTTGATAAAACATAGTTGGAATAGTTGAATTTTACGAGTTGGAGAAATATTTTTCGTCTCTTCATGCCAGACTGAAATTCATGGCCGACTAGAGATTTCAACTCGGCAGAACAAAGGGAATGAGAAATATTACTACTGAATCCATCTGGGCAAATCCACCTGACACTATAGCAAAAAAATATGGTGCAATTGGGTGGATAAATGAGAGTCTCGCTCTAGCAAAAATGAGATAATAAATCTTTAATAAATTTTTTTTTCATGACAAATTCTCTTTTTTTACGAATAACTTTTATTTTAAGAGAAGTCTTTATTAAATGTGAAGGATCACGCCTTCCTGAGGTAGATGAGATTCTTCTTAATGTTCCTTGATAATTTCCGAGGGCCTATTCACTCTAAAGTCGAACGTTTTGAACGTTAGAATTTTTCATCACCTAATGCTATGAAAAGCATAAACTCGTAACGTTGAAGTCGTTGTAGCCATGACGAAGTCAATAAAACTAGAGTCAAATGAAGTCACGAAATAACGATTGAAGTCACACAACATTGCTAAAATAACGTTACATTGACTTCAGCGGACTTCGGAGTCAAACATCCCCTCGATAATTTCCCAGCGTATTTCAAAATGACTTTGTCTTAGAATTGTTTAGGAATATTAAAAAGGATGTTCAAGACATTTGCATCAAATTTATAATCTGATTATTCAGTAAATGAATTTTATAAATGATTTACTGTAAAAAATATGAAATTGTAACTATAAATTATTGTTAAACAATAGTTTATGATTTTTTCCTTATCTTATCACTGATACTGATGCAATCACTCAGACCATCTTTCTGAGGAGTAGAACTTGAATATTTTATCGCTTGCAAATAGAGACAAAGGGGATTGACTAATATCGAATTCGGTACTTTCAAGTATGCCCCAAAGGTCCTTAATGCGACCGCAATATCTCTAGTTTTGTTGCAGTCCGAATATTCTAAGAATGTAAAAAGTCAGTAATTACTAGAATTTTCCAAAATCTTACACTCTTCAAAGAAAATTTGGAAACATTGATATGTTTCAAAAATCAAAAATTATTATTTGGGTAACAAATGATAGAAAACTATCATGGATTTTAAGGGAATTAAAACCCATTTTAGAGTTTTTGTAAGTAACCTTTGATAGTCTTTATTACTAATGTAACTTTAAAATTTTATGAGGAAATAAGACGAGATTAAATTTTTGTCTAAGCATATTTAAGGCATAGATTAAATAAAATCATATATTTACTTAATGTTTTTAAAATTATTTATTTAACGTTGCATCTACATCTACGTAATGAGCGACTAGAACGATATTTAGTAAGTTATAAGTTTTACAATGCTTAACGTTAAGCTTAATGAATTTTTAAAATTATATAAGGAAATAAGACACCAATCAAATTTTTGTTCCAATGTATATACAAATATATACAATTATTTTTGTGTTATCATATGTAATGTTATACATATATTAATGCATAAATTTAAATGTGTATATTTTAGATATGCATTCCAATGTACATATTAGGCTCCCATCCCGAAAACGCCCAATGGGCGTTTAAACCGCACGCACCTGGGAGTGGGCATTTCTAAATGCCCCGAACTAAATGTGAGCGCTTTAGGTGTAGACCCACTTGTTCCGATATGTCGTAAAGGTAATGTCTCTTATGGAAAAATGACGAAGAAGTCAATGTAAAAAGTTTCCATCCTTACCATTTGATATGGAAGAAATATAATTTACTAGCATTCAAAAGCAATGTAATACAACCAGCCCAGGTTCTCGGTAAAGATTTATCGTATGCCGCGGTGAAATAGGAAGTTTCCAGTTCGAACCCGGGCTGCGGTAGTTTTTTTCTGAAAAATGGGGCTAGACAAAATTTAATTAATTAAAAAATTAATTTAATCCATGAGAGGCAGGCATACTACGGACCCACTTGTTCCGATATGTCGTAAAGGTAATGTCTCTCATGGAAAAATAACGAAGAAGTAAATGTAAAAAGTTTTCATCCTTACCATCTGATATGGAAAAAATATTCTCAAATGCACCCAACTAGGTCTGGCAAAAATGAAGCGTCCCGAACCCGTTTTAATTGTCTTTAGATATAGAGAACGCGTTTTGAAAAAAAATAAAGCTTCTTTTTTCTGATAAAAAACTAGAATTTTTATTGAGGCACATTCTGAAGCAAAGAATCGTCGTCAAAGTCAAGGATAAAACAAACAGATATCATACATTAGATAACCAATGTAAAAAAGCGATAAAGATGATAAAATTACTATTATAGTTATTGTTATGTCAAAATTTTCTAACAATTTTTAATAAATATTAGGCACATAACTATTCATTGGTTTTTTTTTTCAAAAAATTGAGATTTTTTGAAAGTGACATTTTTAAATAGATAGTTAATGTAATAATAAAAAATTGTCAGAATGTCGTAGTAAAGGTACCAGTGGTCGATAGGGGCAGAACTGCATCAAGAAATATTTTAGCTGTTACAAATGTTAATGAATCTGGTTTGAATGAGTTAGAGACGCAGAATGGTATTTTACAGAAATTGTACTGTAGAAATTACAGACTCTAACAGTTTTTTACAATTGACTGACATTCCTTCCTCTAAAGTAAATCTTCGTTCTGCTTCAAGTTTAGATTCTGGATCAAGGCAGGGATTTATCTATTGTAATTGCAAGCGATATTGCATTGATAAGAAATGTAATTCCAAGTGCCATGCCTACAGTTCATCTAAAAATAAGTAGGAACTAATATTGCATAACGGATACCTTTAGAGGTATGTATCGCCTCAAAATATTTTAAACATTTTTTATATTATTTTATATATAATATAATATAATTTTATTATTTTATTATTATATAGCAACCTAATGTACACATTTTTCGAGATAAAATATTATTTATATGCTAAATTATTGATTGTTTTGGTTAACGCAATTTCAATTTTTAATTTATGTAACCTTTGATTTTTATTCGCGATATAACATAATATATGAATTTGCTGACTATTTCTGAGCAACCTATATTCGACAGTTTCTTTGGAAATGTTTTCTTGATAATTTTTTTTTATTATGGTCTGCGAATCGTTATTCAAGATTTCTTTATTACTCCTTATACTAACATGTAAACTCTTTGGAATATTCTTAACAATTATTTATACTTTGTCACAAAAAGGAAGCTTAATTTTTTTCCAAAACGCGTTCTCTGTATCTAAAGACAAATAAAACGGATTTGGGACGCTTCATTTTTGAGAATGTTGGGGCAATGTTCGGGGCATTTAGTAATGCGCGGTTTAAACGCCCATTGGGCGTTTTCGGGATGGGAGCCTAACATATACGTTACATATGAAGAAATATAAAGTTTGGAGTTTCATTTCCATGTCTAATTTTTAAAGATTTAATTTGAAGGTGGATAAATTAAACCGTTGACTCAACGATTAAACAGTGTAGATTACTGGTCACAATCTACACTGTTTAATTTATCCACCTTCAAATGAATATTAACCCTGGTCAACACCACCATCTCTTATATATTGAATGATTTAGTTTAAAAACGAGTAAACATTTGATAATATATTCATTTAATTATTTTCTTCAATGCACAATAAATTCAGAATATCAAGGCTGCAGATACTTTTTTTTACCAATCAAAAAGAATTAAAAATACATGGGAAAATGTTAATAAAATATTATTAAAAATTAATAAAATATCATAAAAATATTAATTTGTTTTTGGATTGTGTTGCAGGTCAAACTGATCCATTTTTGGGATCATTTGGGTACCTCCCGATTTACTGCATGTGATTTAAAGTTTTATTTTGTACAGTTAGTATATAAATAAACTGAAATTTGTAATAAAATATCAAAGGTTACTTACAAAAAATCTGTCATGGATTTTAGTTCAAATACATGCAGTGTTTTTAAACTATATATTTTCCGAATAAAAATCATTTTTTTATACAATTGCAGGCATACAGTTAATCAAACAGATTATTCAATATTGTGTATTTTGCAAATTTTACCATTTTTGTTTTTTGATTTCCCGTTTCCCGATTTTCATCCGGAAAATCAATTTCTCGTTCATCGTTTTCGAAAGTGGGACATTTCATCCAGATGAAGCGCGGAATACTAATTTATTTTAACATTCTGTAAAATCAAAATCACCATTTAAAGATAAAACAAAAGTCCTCTCCCGAGCTGCAGTGTTGCTGAATTGAGGTCAAAATATTTTATCAGTAAAAGTTATCCAGTTTCGAGGAAATAGGTGTGGAATTTTACAATCTTAAAATGACGCTAACCAAAAATCTGAACAAGCTTAGCTTCTGACTTCAATGAAAATTGTAATTTTCAGTTTAAAAAATAACAAATAAAAACTTGCTCTGGAGATATTACGTTGCTGAATACGAGTGAATACAGTTTAATGTAAGAAAATTAACCAATTCCGAGTATATCGACTGAGAATTTTGAGTTTAGAATTTCATAGGTTATTCAAATTCGACGTTGGATAGCGATTACAAATCGAATTTTCAATATTTTATAAAAATAAAAACTTTCTCCCGGGATATGAGGATGCGGAATGAGAATAAAAAATATTTGACAAAAAAAAATGATTCTGTTTCGAGAAAATCAAGATTTTAATAATTTCAAAATATATCAATTTCTTTAATTTTTATCGAAGTTAATTGATATCAATTTTTTTTTAATCGTATTTTTGGAAAATTTAATATTTCAATCTTAGCAACTAAACAGAAAACTTTTTAAATTAATTTTTTGTCTGAAAAATCTCCTATAGGGTGCATTTATGCTTGTCAAACTTCTTCAGAATTTTTTGCTTAAAATTGTAAAAGTTATTTAATGATCTTCACCCCGTGCAGTCAAACTCAAAATTAACCAATCTTTGGATTGAATTATAAAATCAACAGAAAGGAGCTTATTGTTATTGCAACAAATTTTAGAAGAGGAACTGAAGTATATTATAGAAAAAATTTTTTAAGTCACAAATGTTTATTTAAAAATAGTTATTTGGAGATTTTTATTTTTTCCCTCGCTTTAGGCAAAAGCCGTAATTTTCATTTAATTTCAATTATCAATTGCTCATTTTGTTCTTTAAAGGATTCTTTACAGTTAGCTTTAGTACGCTCTTCTTAAAATTTGTTATTTGGCATATTGTTTAATTTGCAAGATAAATAACCGTATAATTTCTAAATAAAATAATTTTAACAAAAACGTACCAAATATAATTGTAAAATATCTTTTAAAGAACAAAATGAGCTGTTGAGAGTTGAAATTGAATGAAAATTCCTACTTTTATCTAAGATGAAGGAAAAAACACAAATATCCAAATAACAATTTTTAAGTAAACAATTGTGGCCCAAACTATTTTTTTTCTAAAGTATCCTCAAGTTTATTTTTGAAAATTCGTTAAAAATAATTTTTTATTTATTCTCCTTGATTTTATAAATTAACATAAAGCTTTTGTTAATTTTGAGGTTGACTGTAAAAAAATAGTTGATAACGTTATGGGCCATATTTGGCACAGTGTTCACTGTAGTGTTAAAAATGAGATTTCGAAGAAATTCTTTTAACGCAACGTGTATTTGATTTTTTAAGAATTTTGTATGCAAAAAATCCATTTTCGACAAAAATGTTGGTTATCTGGTTTTGTACTGTCAGCCTTCAGTGGCGGAATTTTATTTACAATATAAAATAACTAGGTAGAAAAAATTTAATAATGTATATTAGTAATTTTAAATTAAGATGTGTTATGTCACAAACAACAAAACATACCCCTTAATTACCTAATTTCTCGTTTTGTTTGAGTTCTAATTAAAGATCTCAAACAGGGATGAGGATGTCAATGAGAATTCTACAAGTACAATAAAAGTTGAATTTATTAAATGTGCAATTGGTGGTTTTACAATATTCGAGAAGACATAGATTTATGGAAGATTGGCAATTGACTTTATTATTGGCAATTGACTTTATTTATTGACTCTATTGACCTTATTCGTAAACTCTTGTTTACGAAGTACTTACAAAAAAGGAAAAGGTTTCGACGGTTTGTGTCCCTTTTAGAGGTTTGCAGCTTAGTGATATCGGTGTTGGAACGAAGGTTCCGAACGCAGATTACATGCATGTTTAACAATATTATTAATATTCAAAGAGATGTTAATTTTTGTCGTTTTTAAACGGGAAGTTTTTTCAGTTCTTTTTGTATAAATAAGTAATTTTTGGTACTATCAGATTGAAAAAATATTTTCTTTCTTTCTCAGAAAATTTGCGATTCTTTATGTTGGTTTTCAGATAAAAATAATTATTAGTTTTCGAGAAAAAATTTCAAGAGGTCGAAAAACTTCGATTTTCTGATATTGATTTTTTTGCTTCTTTAGATCCTAAAGTAGTCATTAGACGCAGAAAAAATTGTTTTTCACATACAAAATATGTATGCCTGAAAGGATTAAAATCCCTTTTAAAATAATTTAAAATGATCAAATTTATCTCATTTTACAAAATAAAATTTATTCCACAGCTGACATCAATACTTCGTTATGTCTTTTATCATTTCACAAAATTACAGACCGATACATTAATTATTTTAATAATAAGTCCGCCGAATATAAAACCAGACAAAAATTTGTATCATGGTCGACATATTGGAATTAGTATCTATATTTCAAAAATTACATTTGGCGGACTTATAATTAAAATAATGAATGAATCAGTTTGTAATTTTGGAAAATGATAAAATACATAACGGAGAATGGATGTCAACTACGGTAAAAATTTTATTTTGTGAAATAAGGTCAATTTAGTAATTTTAAATTATTTTAAAAGGGCATTAGAATCCTCATTCGCGTAACATGAATTCTATATGTACCACACTCCCTTAAATCCAGACAAATTTTACTGAATTTAATCTAAACCATTTTAAGGCGTGACAATTTTAAGTATTTTTTTTTACTGTGTCCAGTCTACACGATTTTAAACACTCAAATCATTTTAGAATCTGGTTTCATATAGACAATTGTACATTTGATATTGATGCTCAACTTCCCATGCTAATCCGTGTTCATTGAGACAGTGAGCACAAAGTTTGCTTTCAGATAGACTTTGAAACTGATATCGGTACTAGGGAGTAAATTTGAAGCAGCATTACTAAATATTTCAAGCGTAAAGCACTGTCCGTTTACACAAGTATGTTTGAATATGCAACATGTTAGTCTTGAATTAACATACAATATTCACCATTCTGAAATATGAAATATGTATGGCGATTCGTGACGGCTGTTGGAAATATGATGGACTGAGTCCTATGTTCAAGTTAATTCCGTTAAATGAGAATGGCTTGCATATATCGCAATGCACAATTCCCCTTGAAATATTAAGATCTACAAATGAAAAGAAGTATTATTATCTTTTTCGTCATTATATTTATTATGATATTTGAGGATAAAACCAGTAATAATAATTATGTTCATTTGAACGTTCAGGGCTTCAAGCACATTATCTATATTATCCTTGTAATATTTCAATTGTTGTAGGATAATTTTGAATTAAGTAAGTATTTTATTTGAGGCACGTAGTCATATTAAGTAGAAATCACGTGACTAATTGTAGTATGCTTGGCCGGATATATAGAATTCGCGCTATAATTATAGAGTTCGCGTTAAGATTATTGTAAAGGCTTCCGCCTTTTGAGAATCCACCAATCATAATTGTGTAATAGCAAAAGACAACGAGAAAAATTAAAAGAGGATGAATGGTTTAAGGAGAGTGGGGAAATGGCGCGTCTAGACGGTGTGTACTGAGACTTCATTTGGTCTATGCTTTCCTACGAGAGTAGTAATAAAAATTTTCTGTTTTCTGTTTAAATGTGACTATTTTAAACTAAGTGTGGAAACTTAATGACTACCTAATATGTCAAACTATAAATTTTGACTCGCTACGACTGTTATAACGACGAAACGCTTATTAAAAGGTATTTATTTAAAATTATTTCAACTGTCAATTGAGTGTGAGTAAAACAGTTAAGCCGTTATTTGAAAACGCGAAAACTTTTGTTTTTTAGCGTGGTGAATTGTTTTACTTATAATAATTAACCATGCCTATTGATGCTGCCTGTGAATCTCTTTTTACCGACAATTGAAAACGTTGGCAAATCAATTTTCTACCTCCAAAAATGACTAATCCTCTGCAATGAGACGACATCATTACTTTCGACCAGGAGGTTTGAAGTATTCGACTCATCTTTTCTTTCGATTTTCGCCTGTGATTTTCTTTTCTCGTCTATATATTGTTTTATATGTGAATATTGAGTGGATTTTATGATTGAGTGAATTTGAACGGTTATTTAATGGCGTCTTGATTTAAGCGGTTACGTGTCCTCTCTATTTCAAATCACTGCATGTAATCTTTATGTGAATATACTTGAATCTAACCTTAAATTTTATTTTCATTCAGATCCTTGTGTACTAAATTGGAAAATTTCCTATAATAATTTTTGGCCGATTTTGATTTTAATTTAATTTATTTGATAGTTTTTTTTTGTGTTTAAACAGTTCAATATCAGAATAGGTAATTTGATTTATTTGAATATTTTTTTGAAGTCTTTCGGTCTCAAACTTTTCATTAAATTGAATCAGGATATATGTTAGGTAAAAGAAAAACCGTTATAGTGTAATTAGGCCTAACCCACATTTTTCCCGAAAAATTGTGTCAGGACATCACGCGAGGGAAAAGTGGTAACAAATCTTCTCCCTATTCGTCATAATGCGGTTGATTAATTCAGAGATAAATGTCTACCAATTTCCAATGTTTGAAATATTCCAAAGGTGCAGGATATAATGGGGAAAACAGTAAAAGTATATACGTAATAAATATCTATAAATCTATATAAATCTGTATATCATTGATGTGTAAATATCGTTATTTCGACTAATTAGCTTTCAACTTGAGGTTTAGTAATCACAAGCTAATCATTCATTTATGTACTACTTCCTGTCAATAATTGGCGTCACTGTATATCCCTTAAGACGGTAATCCTAATCGAATCGAGAAAATCGATTGATACAATTTTCCCGTCGCTCGCCGAAGAGCCATTAGGTTTGAATCGATATCGAAATTGCTAAGCTTATTAGAGCTGCCATAAAATAATGATATCCGAGAATCTTCTTTCAATCTCGTTTCCATAAATTCTCAGGTTTCTTGTTAAGTAAAACTTTTGCCATTATGCACCAAGTAAAAAAGTTGTACATCAGCATGCTTGAGGATTTAGAGATTTGTACGATTTTGAGTAAGGAAATATCGATTGCTACTGGCGACTGACTATTTAGTCCGGGAGTCTAGCACACAGATGGCAGCCCATACACGGAACTTACCATTGTCTGCCAATAATCTACCTGCACTATATATCCTATATTCCAATTAATTTCATTTTATTAGAGTCTATAACTCGAAGATTTATTTTTAAATTTCAAAAAGATTTTCAATTTAAATAAATATAAACCCCATCAAAAACATGCCACGCAGAAAGTTGGCTATAAGTTTTTAAAAAATGTTCATTACGATTCGTGATATAGAAATAGTTCGCCAAGTAAATATTTAACATGATCACATTAAAAGAAATTATAAAATAATTAATGGATGATCAAAAATGACTTAACTTCAATAAAAATTAAAAAGCTTTAAACTTGGTAGGATTGATTAATAGATTAATTTTGAAAAATACTGCCAGGTGTTTAAAATTTTTATTTTTAAACACTATCGCCAGAAATTATATTGCAAGAAAAATCAAATTTCGATATTTTTCAAAAATGTCAATAAGTTTGAAAATATTTAAAATTTTTTGATGTTCTTGGACTCATTTTGAAGATAAATTGCCGTAGAATTTCAATGAACTATTAATATACTTCTGGAATTTTTTTCCAGGAGGATACCAAAGGCTGAAGTTGATATAAAAAAGTCGAAAAAACTGAAGAATGCATGATTACGTACAAAACGTTTTGAAAAATTACGAGAGATCATATCTTTATAGATTTCACGAAGTTTTTTAAAAGTACGATATATATATATATATATATTGTTACGGATATTGTTACGGAAATTTCTGTACAACTAGCATACAGCACAAAGGAGGGATGGGGTCTTATTTCGGAAAATTCCGTAACAATAGACTCGGCCTATGCTATTTTGTGTGTTATTTTTACGGAAATTTCCGTTATACTAGACACTGCCTTTTACATACATACATACATACACACACACATGTATATATATATACATACATATATATATATATATATATATATATATTGATTTTTAAAAAATTCATGTTAGTAATCATATATTTTTCAATTTTTACAACCTTTTTGTATCAACTGCAGCTTTTGGTTCCAAAAATTCCTAAATTCCAAAAATATATTACACTCATCTTCCATAAAGTGGCCGGCCTCGGGGGTAGACGGCCACTTTGTGGGCGCAATTAAAATCCAGTTTGAACCGGATTTAAAGCGACGAGCGAGCACTCTTATGTCAACACTCAGGAGCGCATATAAATAGTCTCTGAACGTACAAAAGTATATGCCCAGAGAGTCGCGATGTAAATAACTTCTGGCGGCCCTGACTGTTCGAGCGATGGCCTTCAGTGTAGACCGTCAAGGGACACTCAGGGCGGGGGGGCGAGGAGACAGAACCAGTCAAGCGTGAACTACCGTGAAGCAGGCCACTTTATGGGAGATGAGTGTACTAGTTTATCAAAATTCTACGGTTATTTATCTTTAAGGGAATGTGATACATTATGACGTCACGTTATGCGAATGAGGGTTCTAATACCCTTTTAGAATCATTTAAAATGACTAAATTGGTCTTATTTTACAAACTAAACTTTTACCGCAGTTTAAATCAATATTCCGTTATGTCTTTTATAATTTTCCAAAATTATAAACTCATTCATTCATCATTTTAATTATAAGTCCGCCGAATGTAATTTTTGAAATATGAATGCTAATTCCAATATGGCGACCATGATACAAGTTTTACCTGGTTTCATATTCGGTGAACTTATAATTACAATAATGAATGAATCAGTTTGTAATTTCACAAAATGATAACAGACTTAACGGAGTATTGATGTCGACTGTGGTAAAAGTGTTATTTTGTAAAATAAGATCAATTTAGTCATTTTAACTTATTTAAAAAGGGCATTAGAACCCTCATTCGCATAACCTGACGTCATAATGTATCACATTACCCTTAAATGAGCCCATGAACTTTCAAAAATATTAAATACTTTCAGAGTTATTGGCATTTTTCAAAAACATCGAAATATTAAGTTTTTTCTTCAATATCTTTTTAAAGAATTAACGTATTGCCTTGAACTTGGGCTTATTTAACGTATAATTTGATAATCTTTCGTTGGCTTATACTGCTTATAGGGAAAAATGTTTAATTTAATATTACAAAAATTAATGCATTTGAATACCTGCTGACAAAACAGGAGTACCGATAATTACTTGCGGTAGTGTAATAAAAATTTTGTGGACAACATTCGTCAAACTGGTCACTGCAAGGCAAATAATTTAATCTTTGAATTCTTTAACTTCAAAGAAAATTTAGTACAGGGCGCCAGTCATTATTTTCAAAGAACGACAAATTTATAAACACGATAATATATAATTAAAATTTTAATTTCTCAGAGTATAGGATCAATAAATGGATAAAAAGCAGAAGTATACCAATTTTTTAATATGAATTGCCTAAAGTAATAAAAATTTATTTAATATTTGAAAAAATAAAATTATTTTTGATCATCCATTAACAGCTTTTATATTTAAATTTGTTTTTGATTTGAAAAGTTGTATATTTCACTTCGCAAACTATTTTATCAACATTTTTTTTTGCATTTTTTTATAAAATCGTAAATATCTTTTGAAATAATTAAGATTTTGAAAAATTAAGAAATTCATTGCACATACATAATATACCATTCAACTTTCATGCGAATTATTTGGACAGGCTATGAGAAAAAACTTAAAAATCTAATTTTTATAATAGAATATTAACAATTTTTGAAATTATTTGACGGATTAAAAATTCCTGTGAAGTGTATGTAAAAAAATCTGCCCGGCCGCCTAGGGCGCGCGAAGTGACCGTTGTGCTTCGCGCTCCGATATTAATAATCGTCACGCTACGCGCTCCGTTATAGTTTAACCTCGCGCTGCCCGCCAGGTCCTTATAGCTCGCGAAGGTCGCCTCGCTCGCTAGTTTGAGCGCGCTTCCGGGCTCGCGGAATATTCGTCGATCTTTACACTGAGTCAAGTTTATTCCTCATGATTTACTTTTACCAAAATTGATGCTTCAATATATTCTTCATTATTTTCCGCAATTTCAGCATGATACTTGAATTTCTCTCTTACTAACATAAGTTTGAGCACCTCTAGGGCTCGCGATTATGCTTGCGACTCAGTAACATTTTATTTATTCTTTAGAAACTAAATCATGTTTAATTTTTTCAAAGCGCTCAGGACTTTTGAAGAGATTGTTAACTTTGTTTTTGATTTCAAGTTCAAATGGCAATTAACTTACTTAAGGTTCTATCGACCTTAAGGA